>JAATLQ010035739.1:0-31712 GCA_013421005.1 Heliconius erato x Heliconius himera | reverse complement strand
CTTCCGATCTAAAAATGTATAAAATTTTACTCAAAATCAAACACTCCTCGTAACTCAACCACGGGCTCTCATATATCAGCAGTGACAAGTGACACGTGTGCAGGTTAGTGCTGCCACTACTCAAAAAAAATCTAACAAAATTTCTTTTTAAAATAGCTCTGTTAACACATATTTTCAAAGGTGCCCCTGTCAAAGCTACCCCCCTCTCCCCTAATCGTTAAGACATACAGACCGTTCCTCACTTGCCGCCAAATTTTGGCAATGAGTACCAGAAGTGGTACGAAACGAACGAGGAAATGAAAACATTAAATATTTCATTTTCTCGAATAGGGAATCAAACTCGCAACATTTTCCACGTCTAGCGATCGCGACTAGCCGCTTATTATAAGTTTAGCGTATATAGTAGACAAGAAAGCTTATGAAAAAAACATTAATTTAAAAAAAAACATTTCTTTACTGTTTTTATAAATGGCCACCTATTTCTTGCGCATTAGATACAGTTTATATGTAGCTTATTTTTGTGCATAAAATACCTAAAGAGAAACTTGGAGTTACGCATATAATAAATCTTTATAAGGTCCAAACATTTTTTTTCATACAATTTTTATTTCAGCTTCACGCTGTTTCCCCACATCCAAAACATGTCGCTGTAACGGCGCCACGACAAAAAATAACGCAATTTTATTTTATTTATTAATTGTTAGAAGCCAATTTATTTCAAATTCTTTAGATTGTAGTAGAAGACTACGAAGACTTGTTATCTCCTAATTACAACACATTAGAACCGTTGCGACAAGCGAGGAACGATGGATGTAATGTATATGCTATATTGATGGCAAATGGCTTGCAATTGACTAGACTTCTGAGATTTGGCGACAGGTAATAATAGTCTATACTAATAAATATATAGGTATTTTTATGGATAGGTTTAGTTTGGTTCCTATATTCTAGATTTGTATTTACATGCCAAAATCTTTTTTTGGGTTTCGGTACGGTACTCTTATAGGATCATTTTGTTGCTCGTTCGTCCATCTGTCTATTTACTTCGAGATCGCGTGGAGATATCAAGCTGAAATTGTTATCAAATATTCAGATCTACGGTCCCTTAGGTACAGAAAAAAAACAAGCATCTAAGTCGGCGCAATCAAAAGCATTTGGCATCGTTTTTGCTGCATTTTGTATAAAATTTGCCGCGTAATTAAAACCTATATATAGGGTACTTCCAGTAGACTTACAGGTCCAACTCGCACTTGACCAGTTGAAGTCTTAATCTGACCGAACTAATTATGATATAACTTTAATGATTTAAAGGCTAATTCAGATTATATCAATTAGTTGTGAGTAATTTTATTACAAACAACTGACCATATCATCATGTACAAGTATCAACCTAATTTATATTAAACTATTTTGTTTTAGATATCGTGTTCTAGACACCAGAGCTAAATACATAATGCTTCACGACGTAAGACTTTTTCATAGTAATCTACATTTCATTTGGAAACGTATAGTCAACGTTGTTTTCATTAAATATCATAGAAAAGTTTCATCTAAAAGTGAAGCTTGGTTCGAACTTTCAACAGTACCTTTCCCAAATCCAATTAAAGGAATTTTTATATCGCGACGCGTAGATATTTGGAAGAATGGAAAGTTACACTATGGAAGAGATCTATTTGCTGATAAAACTGCTGATCTTTATGGGGAATTGTTGAATGTTGTGTATTTTGATCATTTGCCATCTGTTCTTATTATGAAGTCTAGTAACAAAGTTGGCGGTGTTGAGATTGAGGTGAGTTGAAGTAAGGCTCGAAGGACCATATCAGAATAAAATTTCTTTTTGACATATTATAAGGTTTTAACTTTCTATTTATTTATGGATTATTAACATATTGATGAATAAATATATTAAAACTCCATCGAAAATTATCTGTATAGCAGGATTTACTATAATTACAATAGCAATCATAAATACTTTATCATTTTATTGGCTCGAGCTTAGTCATGATCTCCAACTGGCGACTTTATATGTATATCTTGTACCTATGTCTATGAACTTAGCAGATCAATGTCCAGCAAGTCAAAAATAAAACAGAGTTCCCTTTATATACAGCTAAGTAATATAGTTCCTGATATGTTTAACAATCCTGATGGTAAACCTAATTTAAGACATAAGATTAAACACAAAAAATATTTTAAAAAAATATCTGCCAAATATTTTTTATAATATTGCAAATATTTTTTTACAAATCGATCGACACGCATGGGCCGTAATAAATAAGGTATTTATACTGTAGTGGTAATTTTATAAATAAAACTTAAACGATACTTTTTCTTTACAATATTCAGATACTCAACACACTAGCACAAAAAATGAAATTCCAACCCAAATTATATCAATCTATTGACCCTGATAAGCACAAATGGGGTCAAAAGCTTAGCAACGGATCCTATTCCGGTCTTCTCGGTGAGATGGTCCACGGTAAAGCAGATATGGCGTTGGGCAACTTGCAATACACGCCTGAACATTTGGAATTGACTGATTTGAGTATCCCTTATACTACACAGTGTTGGACCTTCTTGACACCGGAGGCGTTAAGTGATAATTCTTGGAAAACACTGATTTTGCCTTTCACGTAGGTATTCAGATATAAGTGCTGGTCTATTTTTTTGTCTTTACATGTCTTTTAGCATTCTAGCAATTGTCCAATCTATACAATAGAGTCTAAAAAATAAATATAATAATAATTTATGGTTAAATGCCTATTTATACAATTTTCAGCCTATATATGTGGGTAGCTGTTTTGATGGTGTTATTCGTGACTGGATCAATATTTTATGGGCTCGCCATATATTACATAAACCTTTTAGATTACAGAGGGGAAAGCGTTCATGTTAAGAAAGAAAAAATAAATTATGGTAGGTTTTTTTTTACAGAAACAAAAAAATATTCCTGCTAAATGATTTTAGATTTAAATCTTTACATACTGTATAATAAAAAAAGTTTCCTTTTATTAGTTATATTTACAAAATATTCTTATTTAAATTGATTTATTTGCTATAGTTGCGGATAAAAATTAGGGCTATATTAATGTCCTCCTAGACTAAAAAAAACGGACAAACGCGAGTCAGGCTCGCCCACCGAGGGCCCTATACAAAATTGGGGTCTGGAGTTTTTCTTGAAATTCAAGCTCAGCTTAGCCAGAGAGAGCCCTTTCCCATATGATACCTCACTTGATCTAGCGGCTTTAATACCATTTTTTTTCCTTTTTAAGGTATTACTTTATACGATTTAATCACAAATGTATAGCTTTCAGATTTTTTTTCCTGAACTAGTACTACCCGTAGATGCTAGCTGTCAAATTTCATACTTCTAGATCAATCGGGAGTACTCTATTTATTTTGATTCCCTTTAAAGTGTCGAAATACGTGTTTTTTGCGATATAAACGGCCATATATTTTTCTTAAAATTAAATATAGAAATACGATTTGTTCAAGAAAACGTGGGGCATAGATAGGTCGGAGTATATGGTTTGAATTTCAACTTGATATCTCCATGCGTTCCTGGGATAAAGGCTCTTGACAGACAGACAGACGGACAATAAAGTGATCATATAAGGGTTCCTTTTTTCCTTAAAACCTTGAAAAAACGGAACCCTTTAAATAGAGAGATATTAGTAAATTCTTTAGATATTACAAAAATATTGAAAATTACAATAGGTAGATGCATTGTTACTAACTTAAAGCTCACAATGCAATTAACCTTAACTTAACACTTAAAATCAACACACCTACAAACTAAACCAACATTTACATTCCAGATGCAAAACCAGTCGGCTTATATTTATTTGGCGAAATAACTAACAGTATACTCTATACCTATGGAATGTTACTCGTCGTATCCCTACCTAAGCTACCTACTGGCTGGTCCATACGGTTATTGACCGGGTGGTACTGGCTGTACTGCATACTTCTAGTGGTCTCTTACAGGGCTAGTATGACAGCCATCCTGGCCAACCCAGCTCCTAGAGTCACTATTGACACGTTAAAAGAACTAGGCGATAGTAAAATAGCGTGTGGAGGCTGGGGTGAACAAACTAAAGTGTTTTTTGAACAGTCTTTGGATGAAATAGGGCAGGATATAGCGAAAAAGTTTGTGGAAGTCCACGACCCGGAGGAAGCTGCACGAAATGTTGCGAAAGGCGTCTTCGCATATTATGATAGTTCAGATTATTTGAAATATTTAAGTGTGAAACGCAAAAATGATATGAACTTTAATAATTCTACACTAAATGGAACTTTTATTTACGATTCAAGTGAAAGGAACTTGCATATAATGACAGATTGCGTTGTAAATATACCTATTTCGATCGGTTTTCATAAGAACTCGCCTTTGAAACCGCTAGCTGATGTATATATAAGAAGAATAGTCGAGGTTGGTTTAGTTGAAAAATGGTTGAACGACGCAATGTATAGAATAAGATCTATGGACAGTACAGAAGAAGAGGGCAAAGCTTTGATAAACTTGAAAAAACTTTATTGTGCTTTCATTGCACTTGCTATAGGGTATACTATAAGCTTATTTTGCCTCATCGGAGAATGGTTACACTGGCACTACATAGTAATGAAAGATCCAAATTTTGATAAATATGCCTTAGATATGTATTATAAGAATAAAAATAAAAAGACTTAGTGAGAATAAAATATTTATTGATTATTTACAGTCTAACATGATTACATTACAACCTATTTCAGTCATAGTAATGAATCTTAATTTAAAATAATAATTGTGCTAAATTTAAGTATCTAGTCTTATTTGAATATAGTTGTGTTTTTTTTAATAGCACATAATTGAGCATAAGTCCGAAAATATTGTAGTTTAATATACAGTAAAATATCACTAATCCAGTATTTCAATGGATTGAAACATCCAAATTTTATTAAAAAAGAATAAAAAATAATGTTTTATTTCTCATATCATATAAAGTTTTATTTAGTATGAATGAATTTAAATATTAACCTTAAGAATATGAGAAAAAATATTTTTAAGCAAGGACTACAATTTTCATAGGAAAAATCTATTTAGGACTATTTTAAAACTAACTAATAAGTTAATAGTCCACAATATCTTGTTACAGTTATAAGAAAACCTGTATACTAACAAAAATATTGTTTCCTTTATATGAAATGTTTTATTTAGCAAAGAATAAAGATTGAACTAACAAAATATTTGGCACCCTCTGATTTTTAACAGGATTAGTGAGCTTCCACTGTACTTATGTTAATTTTAAGAAGTTTAATTTTTTACCATTTACTTTTTAAATTTAAAACTTTTATTAGAAATAAATACAGTCATAATGAAATAAATCCATACATTTTGTGACTTTTGTATATCATTATTTATAAAATAAATATGAATTAATTTGATTTATTTTTCATAAATTCCTACCATAATTAATATTAATTCAAATAATACATAGAAATCACATAAATCAAAGAAAATCTTACAAATGCAAGCTAAATCATTTTTGTTCAACATTGAAAATAGGTGGAGGTACTCCTTCCGGAGCATTCTCAAGAATCCACGGGTGATGTAACACATTAGCTAATGGTAATCTTTGTTCTGGATTTATTACTAAGAGCTTTCCCATCAAGTCTTTTGCCTTCTCAGTAACAAAATCTGGATATTTTACTATTACATATCTAATTTTTCTATATGTTTGTTGTGAATCTTTTGCATCAAATGGCGGCAGGCCTACAAGTAATTCATAGCACAGTACTCCCAGACTCCATATATCAACGGCATAGTTATGAGGTTTTCCTTCAATCATCTCTGGAGATAAGTAATCTAATGTACCACAAAGAGTCATTCGTCGTGATGACGGCGAATGCACAGACCAACCAAAATCTGCTATTTTTAATTCATAATTGTGACCGATTAATAAGTTTTCAGGTTTAATATCCCGATGAATTACTTTCTTAGAATGACAGTATATGAGAGCTTTTGTTAGATCGCGCATGTATATAGCAGCTGTTTTTTCATCGAAACGCCCGCGTTCCTTAAGAAGTTTATATAGAGCACCGTGTTTAGCATATTCTAGTATTAAATATATTCTTTTCTCGTCATGAAAGTAACCATACATGCGTAGAATGTTAGGGTGTCTTAACCGGCATTGAATCTCAACTTCGCGTCTCACTTGATGCTCTATTTCAGAATCTAATATTTGACTTTTAAATAAAACTTTTAATGCCACCACATAGTGTGATTCTTTCTCTCTAGCTAAGTACACATTGCCAAACTTTCCCTTACCGAGTGGACGTCCTAAGTCGAAATCAGTTAGTGCCCATTGTTTCTTTTTATCATCTTTGCCCTTCAATTCAGGTTTTCCCGTATTTTCTTTGTCATTATTTTTATTATTGCTGTGTAGAGGCCGATTCATGGGAATTGTTGGCACTTTGAAGCTATCAGCTGGTGTTTTTGAAGAACAGGCACAAGCTGTTCGCCCGGCGATAGGAGGTCGATTTTCTTTACAATCACATTTTGGTATATTCATCGTAACGTATTTTACACTTTTATAACTAAAAATTGTTTTTTTTCCTTATCTCACAAAGCAGACGATAGCTCGCGAAATTCAAAGTTTCGAATAACGTCTTTTGGAAATTAGACTTCAGTAAATTGACAATAAATTATTTTGTTGCCATAAAATCTCGCCAAATAACTAAAACTGTTCTTATTTATAGGGATTTTTACTAAATTACAATTAAATAAAATAGAAAAAAACATAATGGTGCCTTTTATCGATCAATGAATTAATAAACAGTTTAATAAACTATTAAACTAAACTTTCAATTGTCAATATTTTTTCGACTGGCAGCGTATTTCTATGTCAATAAGACGTTTGCCAGCTGTTTTACTAACTGACATTTGTTATAGCTAACATGGGTTATTTAGTCGAAAAATTCATTTAATTGTTCCTTTTTCACAGCAATATTTTACACTGAAACTTAGTTTTAATAAACTAGAAACACAGTGCTGAATGTATTAATATTCTAAAATATAATTTATTGACTGAAACGGTGAGTGATTATGTATTGTACTTAATTTGTTAAAGTGCGTTTATTTGAATTAAATTTAGAAACTAAATATATTTTTTTATTATCAACCCATTGGTACGTTTTCACTTTATGTTTTGTCATAATTCTTTAATCTTATTTAAAGTTTTTACTTAACAAACATTTTGAGGTTAAGTAAGAAACAAAATCTGCTTATAAAATATATATTTAATATAATTACAGGATCTCACTATAAATACTGAAAATGTCTGATGATGCAGAGCAACAAGCAGAAGAAATAGAAGTACTCAAATCTATATATGAAGGTGATGAGAATTTTAAACAAGTAAATGCAACAACCTATCATTATAAAGTAAGTAAAATTTTATTAAGGAAAATTTTATTACTAAAAATATTTAGATATATTTGGACATATAAACATTTGAATGTAGCATTTGAACTATGGAGAATCTTGATTTTCAGAAAGTTTATAAAATGTCCCTTTGTTATTAAACTAACAATTTTGATCTTATCAGCATTGAGATTCTTATTATGTTGTTAGAGATATATATAATATAAATTTCTGCAGCACAATGATTATAATTAATAAAGACAGTTAATGATAGATTGTGAATTTATATATGTGTCACCATAGGCTCATCCTTACAAATTTCAAGTTTAAACTCTTTATTTAGAATTTTGCAAGCTAAAATAAGTCAAATAAAATATTGTTACAATTTTTTAAATTTATATTTATTACTTTAAATATTTTTTTATTAATTAGACAATTTATTACAATTACAGTATGAAGATGGAGACAAGTCATTCATATTAGAAATAGTATGGGGACCTACATATCCTTCTGAGAAACCTAATATTAATCTAGAAATATTCTATAATCAGAGTTTGTAAGTATTTATTCTGTTATTAAAAGTGGATCACAGTCATCTGATCTCATATCTACTTGTGATCTCACATACTAATAAGTAACTTCAATATTTTTTAGATTTTTACCACACTTAAGAAAGCATTTTTATACATAATGAAGCATGTAACTTCTTATTATGAATAAAATTATTTGACTTTTATTTGACTTTACAGTTTCTTAATAAGTATGTAATTTACACAAACAAATCTATACAAACATGTGATTACAAATCCACACATGTGATCACACATCCTCACATGTGATCTTACTTCCAAGCATGTGATCACACAATCACACATGTGATCTCACAAAGGAGTATGCCTAGGTTAAAATCCATGTGGAAATTCCGTACTTACAAATATAAAAATATTCATTTTTTATACCATTTCAGATTACCTGCAGTAAAAGAGAAAATATTATCCATAGTTAACACAGAAGCTGAACAATGGGTGGGATGTGCAATGACATATACATTATTTGAATGCCTTAAAGAGAGAGTTGCTGAGATATTAGCAGAACAGAAGGAAGAAGCAGTTGTTGCCAGAGTCGAGAAGATTGCTATTACTGAACAGGTAAAATTACTACACACACATTTAAATCCTGCACATAGTGGGGTAGGCAGAGGGAATCTGATACCTGAACATGAACCTCGCTCTGGTGACAAAGTAAAGGCGTCATTAAATTTCGTCATTCAACAAGCAATACCTTCAGAATTCGGCACAAAGTGGGGAACAGAAGAGTCTTAACACTAGATTCCTTCAACCTTCCCTGGTAGGTGCAGTGTGAAACTAAAAAAAGTTAAGTTTTGCCACTCAAGACACAAGATCTCGATTCTGGTGGAAAGAGTCAGAGAGTGTCTTTAGACAAGGTTGTCTCTGCCTACTCTGCTGTATGTGGAGTATAGAGTGAAGGTGTTAAAAACAATTAAGCCTCTTAATAGCTTTAATTCAAATACTACTTATAGACATCTCTATATATACATATAATCTTAATATTTTGTTTATAATAATTTCGTGATAATTTTGATATATATTTTTTTTATTTTATGCATAAAAATAAAAACATATTAGAAACATTTATTATAGTCGTCGATTGGTCAATATAAAAAACTACCATTGGTATTTCAGACTGAAACAACAAAAAAACCAGAGAAGAAAGAACAATTAAGCAAAGCACAAAAGAGACGAGCGTGGGACAGAGCAGAGATAGGTCGCGCGGGGGAGAAACCTCGCGGATGGGACTGGGTGGACATTGTGAAGCATCTATCTCAAGCACCCCACCAGCCATCTTGACATTAAATTTAATATAATATATGATAGTTATTTATGGTATTTTTTTCATTTTTCCCTATTTTGTGTGTTATGAGTTGTGACAGAATATTTTGCTATATTGATGTCTTAAGTATATCAATATAATATGGATAAAAAATCATTAAATTAGTTTTTATGGCATTTGGTTTTCGAATATTATTGGTACATATAATGACAATTACATTACAATAAAAACATTAAATATTATTATTATTGTAGTAACCGTACCGTAGTAACGAAATGGATAGTAACTATCCATTTCGTTATTCATTTAAATCACTGGTTCCCAGCCAGTGGTCCGCAGAAGCCTAAATATGGTCCGTGGACGATTTTAATATTATGACTGGGGATAGTGAGGGGAAGTTTCTGTTTGATTATCACAATTAATTTTTATTATACCCACATGCATAGTGGTCCGTGCTACTAAGAATGATATAAAAGTGGTCCTTGATCAAGAAAAGGTTGGTTTGGGTTTTATTTAAACCCCTGATTTAGATGAAAAATTTCGCTATATTCAAATCTCATTTAAATATTTAAGTGCCAAGAACATTTCAGTGCCAAAGAGACGAACATAGGACAGAGCGGCGAAGCCCCGTGATGGGATTGAATGGATATCGCAAAGAATCTATCTAAATCGATCCATTTAGCCGTGACACTTGAAAGTAAAATGATATAACATTTAATTCTGAAGATATATATTTATGGGTCCGTACAAAAAGTATAGACCAAAAAGGTTAATATATAATTATATATCTATAATATAACTAGGTTTGCATCGTCAAAGTTTTCATAATTTTAAAAATGCTACATTTCTCTTATCTTAATGTTTAGAAATCCGTTTTCAAAAATTTATTTAGGCACGAATTAGTTACGGTATAGTTTTTAATTTGCTTTAATTTGACAATTATAATAAGTGACATAACTATTGACATTTTAATTGGATATTTTTTGATGAGCGCAAATTTTGAAATTTTAGAATAAATTAAATCTATTATTTTGGTCATAATGATCTACACGAAACAAGAATGGTACACACCGGCAGAAGTTGCTGTGCATAATAAAGCAAATGATTGCTGGGTAATTTTCATATAAAAATTTATATTAGGCTGAGATATTTGTTTGTTTAATACTAGACTTTAAGCGTCCTGATTTTTTTACATTTTAAAGTATTTTTAAAATGTACTGTACTGTAAATCTCACTTAATAAAATATTTTCTAAATCCTATCCTGTGCCCATAAGCATATTCAGGGATATTGAGAGGGAGGCTGGACCTTAGCGTACCACAGATATATTCGTGTAAATGTTGTTATTTTATAAGCAAATTTTTTGTTAGTAAAATTTTTAGTCTCTATTCTCGTGTAACAACACGTTAAATGTTTCTTTCTTGTTGATATCTTACTGTCTTTAATAGATGCTTACAATTATATTTATTTTAGGTATCACTAAACGGCATAGTACGAGATCTTACTTCATGGTTAGAACAACAGTTTAAAGCTTGCAAATGCTTTAAGAGTTGTTCTTGTCCCATTAATAACTGGTTTTGTGGCAACGAATGTGTTGAAAGATGTAATTGTTTTAAATATGGATTTGCCTACTGCGATAGAAAACGAGTGAGTTTTATAATATATGGTTCTATATATATGGTTCTATAATATATGGTTCTCTCGTTCTTCTAAATAAAAGTTTTATAATATATGTATATTCTTTATATATTATGATTTTTACACCACCACTCTAGTGTTTTTTGTTATGAATGGCAGAAAGAAATAGAAAAATACTGATTTTTTAGTATTATAATATAGAAATTAATTTTCAAATACCGAATATAAAATAGTTTCGGCTATTTCATGTTATACGAGTACTATATAAATTATAAAGTATTAAGAAATATTTTTCAGAAATCAACAAACAAAAGTTTCTTAATTTATTTTTGTTAAAAAAATGTTTTTCACATCCAGTTAGCGATGACAATATTAGCGTACGCCGGTAAAGACGTCAGCCATTGGTTTAAGCAAGATGAATGGTTGCACTACATCCATCCAGTAGCCGGAAGTCAAACTCCATACCACCGATACGGTCCCGGTGACGAACAACCGATGGTACCATCGACTCGATGGCGACCGCTTCATAAGCCATGGTGGCTCGATGATTCAAATATTGTAGGCAAAGTAACTGAGAAAACTAGGCCTATTAGAATCACTAATACATTGACGGGTTAAAATTAAAATTAAAATGATTATTTAGTGTTATTAAAGTTAATAATTTTTTAGCTTTACTCTATTTCCCGCACAGGTAGGGGGAACCTAGTGTTAAAGCAGTCTGTTCCACACATTCTGTCCAATTTTTGAGATATTGCTTGTTGAGTCGAAAGTCGAATCTCACCGTTGCGCTTTGTTTATTAGAGTGGGGTTTATTTTAATAAAATTAAATATAGTCAGTTCTATGAGTTGGATCCGAATCCACATCTAACGCTTATAGTTTCACGCTGTTCCACTAAGCCACAATTTACTGTCAGATTTAGTATGCCATAAATAGATAGCTCTCTTTACCACTATCATCGTGACCTAACTGAAACTAAGTCAGTAACTCAGTCAGCCAGTTAAAAATAATTTAACTTAAAAAATAATCTTTATATAATTTTTAATAAATAATAGGTTCCAGTGTAACCTTAGAAGTTTGTTCTGAAGAAACGCTGTATCAAATTATGATGCGTTACCTACCCCATAACTGTCATATGAATTCCTATACGTGGAGGTATCTTGGAAAATACCTGGATTATAACAAAACTTTAGAACAAAACGGCGTCAAAGATGAAAGGGAGGTTTTCAATGATGTTGCGTTGCCCGAGAACTTCTATATTCCAGATCTTTTGTTATATTATAATGATGATTTGACTGAAGGTGAGTTTTCTATAAATGTGTTGTACTTATAGGTAAAAACATGGTGTTAGGATATGCCTATTTTAAAATTATGATCAATGGTAGCGAAGAAACGCATCTATATTTAAAACTAGATCTCTCTCTCTCTCTTCTCTCTGAGCTTTGTGCTTTGTATAAAAAAAAACTAGTAATAAATTTTAGTTTTTTTACGTGTGACAGGATTTTTTTACAATATTTATGAATTGAACTTCACACAATATTGTTCAAAAGACATAATATCCAAAAAGTAAAAGATAATTAATATAAACATTAAGCAGATAACTCATATATTGTATAAGCTTTTAAATATATCTGACAATTTGTTATTTTAATAGAGATCCCATTTGTGAAATAAATAATAATAAAATTAACGTAAGTGATATTTTTTATTTTTTTTAGATCCTCCAAACATATGCCACTGTTTAGATCGAGACTGTATTCGAGATCAATCCAAATAAATGCTTATTGTAGTGCTAATCATGGGTATAAAAATGGTGTGACCGAGGGATATCCAAGAATACTCTTTCGATCACCTCAGAATTTATAGTAACAAAAAATTAAGTGAAAAATTAAAAAGAACTCAGCGAAGCAAAAAAAATAGAAAAGAACAAAAGAATCCGTTGAAAGCTAAAGTCGAAGCCCTCCCTCGAAAATGTATTAAGATATGCCCATAGAGTTAATCTTTCTTACAATAAATATTTTAGTATAACCTAATTAATTGCTATCTAAGTGTTAACTCACATTAAATTCCAGAAATAGAAAGAATGTATTTTTAACTTATACTTTTATGCATTTTTGATATTTACATATTAAATTATCTGTATTTTGTAAATAAATAATTTAGTGTGGTATTTTTGCTACATTTCTTAGAAACGCTCCCGTATCCATTATTTCTTGTAGCGCACTAAGTTTTTGTATTAGAATTAAAAAGATCGTTCCACCTAAAGCTTCCGATGTCCGAGGTCAAAAGTCATTGTACGCTGCTTTAAATTTTATATGCTCAGCCTCTATGAAGTTTTACAATATAAAATTAAAGAAATAGCAAATTTTTCATATTTGTAGTTTTGATTTTATTTATCTTGCATTTCCAATATTCTTAGAGGTGCAGAAAGAAGGAGTATTATATTTTTTTTCCAAATTTACACATTTTTCTGCAATAGGTCTCTCTCTAGGGTCTCTATCTCTACCTAAGGTAGGTAGAGATGATTATTAAGACACCCCGTACCCTTTTCGTCACTCGACACAACCGAGGCACTGTCAACTGCGGAACTTAAAGGCTCACATTACCTTTTCAGAGCAAGAAAATGTATATAATTTAAATATAATTAATTTTCCTGAAAGAAAATTGAACCCACAGCCATCGTATAGGATTATTTGACATTGTTTTTAGGATTCCATACCGTTCCCAAAAGAATAAAACTTGACTCTATTACAAACACCACTGTAATTTTGGCACCGGTTTTTGAAATAAAGTTTGTCACCAAACTGTATCAAGAACCAAACCAACCAAATTTTTGAAATGATGTATTTCTTTTGGCGTTATAATAATAAATACTAAAAAAACAGTATACAATAGATATTTAAGAGGGCTCCATACCAAAAGATTCGCTCAATTGGGAACTTGACTTCATCGCTGACTTGCACATGCGGTTTCTCTTATACCACTTTTAAATCATTTTAGAGTCTGTTTATGCTAGCATTACCCAACGCCGCACAATAATTTTTTTTTTTTGCATTCCATCAGATCGATGGCAAGCAATACTTTGAATAATTATTCATTTCTTGCTATAAATTATTAATATTTATTTAAATCACTTATTATTGTAAGTAGAAAAAAGTATATAAGGGTGCATTAATAAAGGTCAATTGCCATAGAAGTTGTACTATGAAGAAGTAATCGTCGTGGCTCGTGCGATGCGGTCACCGCACGTGCCCGGGGTTCCGTATCATATATTTTATAGCTCTATATAACATTCTTTAGTTATAACAAAAATAGGTACATTAAGAATGTACATAGGGAAATTGTATAAGTTTTGAGGTGCAGTGGCCACAACGTATGACTGTATACGCTAAGATTTTGGGTTCAATTCCCAATTGGGGGATGTGTTATTTAATATTTTTATTTCTTCATTCTTGTCTACTACAGAGGACGATGTTGAGTTCTCCACTCAACATGCAAATCTTGTTAAACATCTTAAAAATTTGATGGGAATCGGGGAACGGAGTGGCTTAACTCTAGGCTCCCTCTGTCCATTATGCGGGAAAAGTGTGAACTTAAAATAACTATGGATTATGAAAAAATATGCTTCCTTCCAAAGGAAATTAATTATAGATGTTTCAAAACGACAGGTTTTTAAAGTGTTTAAAAAATGTTGTTTCAGTGCCATATGAAGTGATTGCTACGCAATTATTTCAAATTTAAAGTAAATTTATTTGTGTGTACGAAATTAAAACCAATTATATGCACTTAGTTACATACTAGGTATACAATAGCAAAATGAGTTATTAAAATATATTTTTTAACGAGCTTTTATTAGGTAAAGCTGTCAAGCTGTAAATCTAAGAATTTGAATTTGAACCATGGACCACTGTATCCTCATGACACTTGGCAATCTAAACTCGAATGGAACTACTTACTTCTGAAGAGTTCCAATATTCTTACAATAATTACTCTTCAGAGTTTACTAGTAAACCATTCGAGTTTATGTTCATACAATTAAAGCCCTGACCACATTCTATAGGATTTATACATAGCAGAGTACTGAGAGGGAACTTAGTGTAAAGACCCTCCACTCTCCCTTTCCAGTCTTGTTGCTAGAGCGAGGAAATGAAAATAATTTATTCCCCCGCGTGGGAGTCGAACTATCCACAACTGGTCGCATTTACACTTACATTCGGGCACTGCGCCATGTCAAAATCACCTTTTCTTGTCATATAACCTAAAAACTCAAATAGTACCAGCTATAAGGAATATTTTACTATCAAGATTTACGACTAAGAAAGTTATATATCAAAACGACATTTATTGTTCGTTAACTTTATATAGACATTTTAGTAACAAAGTTATTTACTGGCCATATAAGTAATGTATATTGATTGTCTTCAGATAATGCAAGCTCTTAATATTATGTAAGAAAAAGATACGGGGCCGTCGGGGCAGCGGCACTGCGCTAAACGTGACGGTTGGGTGTTCGATTCCTACTGGGGACAATTTTTGGCATAAGTATGGCAAAAAAATATTTACCTTTCTCCTCTCTGGTCTGGTTACAACTGACAAGACAAAGGCGTGACTAGTTGAAGATCAACACGCAATCTCGATAATTGAGCGGTTTGTGGATAAGGCGTGCTTAAACGCTACCCAACAGGGTAGACGGCGCCTTGTAGAGTATCACAAGACCTAAGAAAGAAAATATTAAAATTATTAATAAGAAAATTTTAATAATATTTTTTTTAGCTACACGTGACAAAAAGACATTTCGTTCTCCACTATTTATAGAGGTATTGCAAGTCGATTGGTGGAATTTACCGACGGGCTTTTGCCTTGGTGCCAGAACCAAGAAATGAAAGTAAAAAAAAAAAATAATTCATTCCTTCGAGTTGAAATCGAAACCACAATTGTCGCGTCACAGTGCGCGCGACATTCACACTATTGCGCCTCTGCGCCACGACGAATTTATTATTGGATTATTATAAGTATTAAAGTTATTCTAGAATACTTTAAGAAGCTAGAATAGAAGCTTTTTTTTCACGCTCACATATAGAAGTTTAGTTTCGCTATTCAACACGCAAAGTGCAAATGGGGAACGGAGTGTTTTAACACTGGTAATGTGTGAATGATGTGTGATGTTTTCGCTAAATTAGTATACAAGCACTTCATAAAATAAAAAAAATTACGTCTTGGAGTGCTATAAGTTTTATACAACACGTTGGCTTACACAATATTTTTATTAACCAACCAATACTATATTGAATATATTATATAAGTAACTCGATTACTTAACACTATTGTTAATTGAGTTCAACTTATGAATATGTAGTAAGGGTGTACTACGGTTATACGCCACGCTCAGCTAAGCGCGGTTCCTGTGACCACTGAGACTGACTTCCACAAAAACTATCTTCGTTCAAATAAGTTTATTTAATAAGTTCTTCGATTTTCACAATTATTACACATTTTGAATGAAACTATTTTAACCGGATTAATCGCGTATATTTAACATTATACATTTTGGAAACCCGACGTTTCGAACACTTTGCAGTAAACTGAAGCCAAATCCTTGCTAAGGAAAACAGATACATTCCTAGAATGATACGCAAGGCTATTGAAATACAATAACATCCTAATTTCAATAGAGAGGATGACTGGAAACTTTCTACCACCTGGGACCCACTCATAAATTCATAGAAGTCTCAAACCCACCATACCACAGGGCAAGATATAATCAGCTCATTCTGCAGGAATCCAGGGCAGTACGCGAGGCAATTAAGAAATCGTTGGCGGTAGTTTGATATAATAATTATGTCAACTGACAGACGAATGCTACCTCAGTCTACCCGTGACCACGGACTGCAAAGTGTCCGAAACGAAGCAAAATGTATAATCTTAACTATACACGACTAATCCGGCTAAAATAGTTTCATTTAAAAAGTTCATTTAAGTTAAAAGCCTTTGATCTTTTTTATGTTTTTTTAGTTGTTATTAATATTGAATCTCAGTTAATTGTATAAGTGAAGTGTTTTCTAGATTTATCACTGCATTTTTTAAATTAATATTTATTAATTTATTTTGTGAAAATAAAGATCATACATAAAATAATTTAATGATATTAAAAGTAAAAAAAGATTATTAGCAAAATACAATGTAAAAGTCGAGATTAAGAAAGGAAATAAACGATTACTACAAGACAAATTTAAAACAAGGATTTGTAGAATAAAAATTTACAGCTAAGGATAACTAAATATATTTTATTTCTTTTACCAAGACAAATATCAAAAAATTAAAGGGGAATACTCACTGTATTGCGAAATTACCACACGCAAAATTTCTACATCCATCGTTGGCTTCCATTCATTCATTTCACGCATGCGCGGCCATAGCACTTTATACCCTAAATTACAAACCCCATGCAAAGTTGGTAAAAATAACTTTAACTATAACAAAACAGACGCGCATTGAGTGACGACATTTTAGTTCACAGATAATTGAGTGACGTATAGCGAGGTTGACGTAAAAAAGCGCGGGAAGTAGGACTCTTTCTGTTTTTTTTATTTTGTGTCAACGACCTGGATGTGATGTGATAGTGTGCTATGTGACGAGTGATAAGGGATTTTTAAAATTTGGATTTACTCACGTTATTGTAAGTGTTATTTTTATATTTATTTTGATTTGATTATAATATTTATAATATTTAATGACATTATGAATGAGTTTACAAGAAATTGTAATATTAATTTACTTTGTAAAGAAAGAGAATTTGAAAACAAATAAACATTTTTAACAGTATGTTCGCTCATATTATTTTCCAAAAATCTCTAGCAAAGAAAATAGGAAAAAGAAGTAAAATCTTTAAATTTTCAGTCAAAAATTAAACTTAAATAAGCTACATAATTTCTAATATTTCACTGACTAAACATTATTTAGACATTTTAGTTAAAATGATAAAAAATAGCTTGTAGTTACAGATGAAAGGCTCAAAAAGGCTATCTTTTATTATTATTTTTAAGAGCACAGAAGATATTATCATCTTGGTATGCAGCTAAGCTATCTCTTCTATGAGTCAGATTAGAGGACTGGTTCATGAAATGACTGTGTGTGATAAGGTCTTCTCAACGTATATAATTCATAAAATACAGTTTTCACTACTATATTTTGGCAAACATCCCTTGACATTGAGTGTTTGTTTTGATAATTTTAATAGTTTAGGCAGAGCAAGCGTAGTGTTAAGACATTTAAAATCGGGGTTGAGTGGCTGAACTTAACGCTGTAACGTTTAGTTTAGTAAGGAGCAAGGAAATGAAAATAATACATTCCTCCGATTGGCAATCACAGTCATAAGCATAACTATCTCGTTTATAGTCAGATTCTATCGCTGTGCCCCCAGTGTATGATAAAAAAGGAATAAGAAGAAAAAATGTACTGACCGTATGAATGTAGTACTCTTTATTAGATTTTTATAAAATATACTTAATAGTAGTGTAGTGAGGAGAGTCGTGGCGCAAGTACACAAGTGTGTGTGTGTGTGTGTGACGTGTAAATGCGACTGGTTGTGGGTTCGATCTCCGCTTTAGGAGATTAAATATTTATTTAAATTTATATCTTCATTTCTTCGCATTGGTGTCGAGTCAAAGTTCGCTGAGTTCCGCCACTCAAAACGCAATGTCTCCAGAATTTGGCGGAAAATGGAGAACGGAGTAACACTAGGTTCCCTCTACCTATCCTGCTACCTGATATATCATAAACGTATTATTCGCAGTAGTGTAGTAGATTCTTTATTAGCATCATTATCTTTCAAAACGCTACGTTAATACGAATACTACAAACAATACTGATAACTTATCAGCGACCACAGTATTACCCACCAAAATACAGCTAAGTAATTAACTCGAGATCGAAGGGTAGTAAAGTGCAAATAAGGGATGCAGGGATGAAATTGATTCGGCACCCTATATAGATCGTGTGACCCTCTAAAAACACCCTATTTACAAGAAATGGACGGGGTATTAAGGGTGCCTTGGATTTTTTTCGCACATTACATTTTGTCTGGTTTGTGAAGTAATATAATATTAATTTATTTTATAGCGAAAATTAGGACTTAGTAGAAGGGTATTCGACAGAATGACAGCTAATTAAAATTAGTAAATAAAATAAATAAAATAAATCAGCTTCACGCTGTATGGCAGGCAGAGGGAACCTAGTGTTAAGACACTCTTTCTGCCGAATTCTGGAGGCATGGCGTGTTTAGTGGCAGAACTCAACGCCGCGCTTAACCTCGACACCAAAGCGAAGAAATGGAAATATCAATTTAAATAAATATTTCATCTCCTAGAGTGGGGTTCGAACTCACAACTAGTCGGCCGGACTGGCCGGATTGAAATTAGTGCGAGTTTGAATTCGGTTTTGGAAAGAGTATTTGATATCATATCCATACTTTTGTTTATTATGAAGTATCAAATACACCTAGAAATAATTTATTATAACGTTCTTATTTGGATGGCCGTCATTAATATGAATGGTAGACTATAATGCGACAATTGTAGGTTCGATTCCCAATTGAGGAAATTAATTATTTATATTTCCTCAACACGCCAGCCAAAGCACGTCCAGTACTGCCGCCTCAACGGAATGCCGCTAAAAAATTAAGCGGTGTGTTGGAAAGAAAGTGTCGTAAAGCTGGGTGCATACCTTGCTATATGCGGGATACAGAGTGAAGCTATTCTTATTATAGTAATATATATTTGTGATAATCCTCCATGAGCGAGAATCGCACCCACAACCTGTCTGCAGTCATCGCAACTAGACCATTGAGTATAGTTTATTGTTATTTTACTTTTAAATAAAAAAAAAATGGTTGCGTACAAGGAATTTTCCACTGGTAAATTTTAAAAATTGAGCTATTGTGATTTACTAAAGAAAATAACAGATAAAGCTTATCGAACACTTCCATTGTCTCTGCTTTATCATTTCCGGTCGAAATATGGCTTCCTCCTTGAAATTGATTGTTGATTTTTTTATTTTACTTTGGCGTTTGGATATATCGAATAATTGAAAAAGGTTTCTTTTAATTTGTTGTTACAAAGATAATATTTAAACATATATTTTTTTATTTATTTTTTAATTATACACAAGGAGGGTAAAAACTAAACTTAAAAAAAAAGAGAATAAAAAGAAATCTTTGGACGTGTCATTAATATTTATTAATTTATTTTTCTTTACAGATTACCCACACAATGGCCACTCTACCAATATATCTATCATTGAGCAGGTGAGTTGAAAATTTAATGACTTTTACAATTTTTTTGATCAAAGATCATTGAGAAGGATTCTTTAAATATTCTAAATTTAGTACACACTGTACCCCAGAAGTAGCAAGGTAGGCAGAGTGCACCAGGGAAAATAGTGTTAAAACATTCCGTTCCGTTAAAGACACTTCTGTTATCCATTTTCCACTAAATTCAGGAGGCATTGCGTGTTGCGTGGCGGAACTCAATGCCATGCTTTTCCTCGTTACCAGAGCGAGGAAAATGAAAATATTGAATATTCATTTACTCGAGTGAGACTCGAACCCACAACCTGGCATATTAACAGTTGCACGCTTGTGCAATTTAAATAAATATTTAGTTTCCTCTAGTGGGGATCGAATCCACAGCCAATGGCATTTACAGTCCCATTTTGAGTACTGGCCTCATTTTTTTTAACTATTTGAATTTCAATTTAACATAGTCATAGCTCCTGCAACGATGTTAAGTTAGTTTTTCCTTTGTGCTCATTTCTAATTAGGATTTTAAGCGTATTTTTATTAGTTTCTAATGGTTATCTTTATGTTTGTGAACTTCGAACACTGCTCCCACTGCTCCCTCGGGCACAGGTAGCGATGAAAATGAACACATGTTGTGAGGAATAATAATTGGAGTCGTTAATTTTGCTTTTATAATATTTTTACATGTGAACATAGATTTATTGTTTCGAAACTTGATGAGTATGTATTTTGAAATATTCTTTTTTGTATCAAAAATATCTTGAAATGATACAGAGGGCGTTGAGATCTGCCATTCAATATGCAATGTCTTGAAAATTGAGCTTTTCGTGGTGAATGAAGTGTCTTGACACCAGGTTCCCTCTATCTACTCTGTTTTTTAGAAGCTACGTGAAGCTAAATAAATGTAATTTGTAACCTTTTTTACAAAGTATAACTTAAAAAAAATCAAGTGTCAAATAAATATTGTTATTTTATATAATATACATTAATGTTATATATTTTTTTTATACAATATATCAAAATTTATTTTAAATACGTTAATATTTGCTATAATGTCAATAACTAACTGTTTTAGATATATGAATCCTTACGAAATTATCACAAGTGGCCAAGTGGTCGCATTGCACCTGCAATTTACCATGAAAGTACAGTGATTGGTGGGTACAGGGGAGTTAAAAGCGAACCTCCAGAAATTTCCAGAAAGAGAAATCCAATATTACCTTTTATAGACAACGACAATGTCGTAAATATTATTTTCCATGTGGAATTCGAATTTCCAACAATCTCGTTCAGTAATACTAATGCCAACCAGGGTACGATGTTTTAAGCTCATTTTATAGTCATTAAGTGACCGGAAGCAAACGGCATACCACCTCGTACTTTTTACTGGTCAATAATAACAGTATATTTATATTGATAGTCATATGTGTCCGAGCTTTCGTCGTTTCCTGTCTCCCGGTAAGGAAGTAGCTTGACGTGCTTTGCTCTAGGGTTGCTAGTGAAGAAAAGCTCTTTAATACATACTCGTATATGTATGCATAAATAAATAATTGATTAAAATTAATTAATAAAAGAGAAAAAAGATCTTGAAGAATTGGAGTAAATATACTTACAGTTATTTAATTTAATTTAATTGAAAATATTTTCCAATAAAATACTTTATAATAAACTCATCGATAGTTGATAGATCATACAAAATGATTAACTTTATGTTGTCGATAATAAGGGTTATATTCAATTAACTTTTTCACTTCACCGTCTCCACCCTAATAAATGTGTAACCTAATAAATGTTGATATTTAATATCATTTCTTTTAATATAGAACGTAAGAATGCGTATGATTTATATGAATATATAAATAAATATTTAGTCTGTAAATTTTTGACAACCCTGCTCTATCTGAGTGGTCAGCCATCGCTATCTGCAAGCAATTTATTCCACGAGGGACACATATTGGCATTACCTTTTTCGTTTGTCAAAATCCTTCTCACATACTAATTACCTCAAAAATTATATTGTTTATGACCAAATATAAGTATGTATGTACATTTGTGTTTTTTTTTTAGCTTCACGCTGCATCCCGCATACATTAAAGTAGGCATAGGGAACCTATTATATAGTATTAGGACTCTATTCCCTATTTTCCGCTCATTTTTTTGACATAGCGTGTTAAGTGGCGGAACACATCGCGTTTGGTCTTGCTACCAGAGCGAGATTATTAAAATATTTAATTCCACCGAGTGGGATCGAACTCAGAACCGTCGCGCTTCGGTCAGACACAGTGCCGCGGTGCCATAAGGATCAGATAGATATAGTATATATATAGATATAGTTATCTTGCATTCTTTTCTAAAACTACAACTTAGTTGGCTTGTTCTTATATAAACCCATTTTTTCTAACTCTACATCAACATCTGTCGGCGCTATAATTAGCTCCTTGTTAATTTCACGATTCAGTTATTGTATGTACCCACTAATTTATGGTAAGTCATCATAGTGGGTGTCATTTGCTTGAACAGGCTTTTGAATAAAAATTAAAATGTCTTTTTGGATAAGGGTTTCACAAATATTTTAAAATATCGATATTTTTAATATGAATTAATAATTACTTAGAAAAGAAAATCGTATTTAAATTAATTCTAATTAGTCGTTGTTAATTTACACTTTGGAAAACATTTTCCTTTAATAGTGTTATTTTTCGTTATGTAAAAAAATTCCTACGGAAACGGGAAAATATCGATATTTTATATGTAACTGCGACTGGTTGTGGGTTCGATCCTTACTCGAGAAAATTTATTTTAATTTTGATTTTCATTTCTTCGTAGCGTCGAAGTAAAGTGCGTCGTTGACTTCCGCTATTCAACACGCAGTGCCTCCAGAATTCGTTAACACTACGTTCCCTCTGCCTACCCACTGCCGTGTCCGAGATACAGCGTGAAGCGAGATATATCTATATATTTATATATATGTAGCTTAGCTGGATTTGAGCAAAACAAATAATTCTATAGGTAATTTACTTACATTTATGACTAAGATCATTTTTTTCTTACCTCGTTTGATATTCAAGATTTAACGATGCGTAACTATTATAATTAACATGACTTTATCACCTATTTCCAGATATTCATAAATAATTATTTTTGTATGAGATCACTGAATGTTGATTTTATAAGATGTTAAAAAATATTTTTTATATATTATTTCAAAGAATTTTTCGTAGAATTATCTGTATATATATGTATATAATAATATGTAAAACAAGAACTTTATACCCTTGTTTACGAAAATTGAACAGACAGAGAAGTATGACATTTGGTACAGCTATAGTTTATATAGAGAAGGAATGCAGAATGCTTTTATTAATTTAAGAAAATATATTAAAAATACATTCATTTAATAATAAAAACATAACACGCACTATCATAAGTTAGGCAATATAAACTTTCGTATAAACGCGTCAATTGATTCCTTTGATAATCCTATCCTACTAATACTATAGAGGTTAGGCGTGGGGCAGGGGTCAAAGTGTGACTGTAAACGTGACTAGTTGTGGGTTCGATCCCCACTAGAGGAAATGAAATATTTATTTAAATTTGTATTTCCATTTCATCGCTATGGTGTCAAGACAAGACGCGGAGTTGAGTTCCGCCACTCAACACGCAATGCCTTCAGAATTCGGTCGAAAGTGGGGAACGGAGTGTCTTAACATTAGGTTCTCTCTCCTACCCAGCTGTGTGCGGGATACAGCGTGAAGCTGGTTTGGTTGGTTTATACTATAAATGTCTGACTAATACTACAAATGTCAATGTTTGTGAAGATGGATGTTTGTTCAACTTTTACGTAAAAACGGATTAAAATGACACTATAACGCAATGTAGCTTATATTTCATAATCTACAATTTATGTAAAAAAATTATAATTTTAAGAAGGCAAAGCCACGTGTGCTTCTCTAGTTATAAATATAAACATATTTATAACTCGCGAAACATAAAACTTTACGTATATAATGAAATTTATACTTGTTTACAATAATGGTTATGTGAATAACAAAATACTAATATAATAAAATAAAAGAATTCATTATATCCATTTCCTCAGTCGTATTGAGACAAAACGCGGCGTTGAGTTCCACCAATGCCCCCAAAATCATATGGACAGTGGGGAACACATATAGATGGATAGGCAGAAGAAACCTTAATTTAAAACAATCGATTCCCAATTTTCGAGATATTGCGTGTAGACTAACGAAACACAACGCCGCGCTCTATACACGTAAAAGTCACGCAATAACAATAAAATTGTAATAAGTATTTACTATATATAAACTCGTCTGGGGGTCGCAGTTCAAGGCATGTGGTATCGTCCGTCACTGTCGGCGGCTATCAGCGGCGATATAAGACGTTTGCCAGATTGGCATTGCACGTGTCGTGTCGCGGCTTCCTGTTTAGTAAATCTTAAGTTACCTATACAAGTTAATTTATAGGTAAATATATTTGGGCCAGTTATGGCGCAGGGGCAGAAGATCAGAATTTGGTGGAAAGTGGGGAACGGGAGTGTCTTAATGGGAACGGAGTGAGTTAACGCTCGGTTCCCAGGTTTCCTCTGCCTACTTTGCTATGTATGCGAGATACAGTGTGAAGCAAAAAAGTTTAAAGTTTGGTTAAAGTTTAAAGTTTGGTTAAAGTTTAAAGGTTTAAAATTTTAAACTCAGACACTCTTCCCACATGTCTTATTAATTTAGGTACTTGCTACTCCATAAAACAGGAAACTGTCAATTACCAGTTAACTTTAAATTTGAATAACAACAGTTTAACATTTATTTCAGCACAGATACCCTTCATATGATATTGAAAACTTTATAAAAAATACATTTGTGCCGACCTTAATATATAAAATCCAATTTATAACGATGAATTATTGTGAAGATAATAACATTGTTTCAACATCAATTCTTATAAGCGTATCTAATTAGTTTCTTGGAAAGATGTGTAACTTTATATAAATATATATCACTAGCTCGTGCCCGTGGCTTCGCTAGTGTGCTTAAAATCATTTCCATTTTTTACAACAAAAAAACTCTATTTGTGTAAATTTTTCTATTGTATCTAAGTGCCCGAATTTAGCATAAATAAAAAAAAAATTGAACTAGTAGTTCTTGAGATTGGCGCAATCAACCAAACAAACTGTTCCGCTTCATAATATTAATATAGAATTATATGTGTGTATTTTGTACGTACTGAAATTTGTATCTAGATTTAAGAATAATTACTGAATATCAAACTGAATATAATATTGTAGGTTTTGCTTCCCTTAAGATTTTAAGTAATTGTTCCTGGTGAAAAAACGACGCTTAGCTTCATCCTATATCTCACATATCGTGAGGTAGACAGAAGGTGTAGTAGAAAGGTACTTAACTTTTATTTCTAGATTTCGAGACATTACGTGTTGCTCTGTGGAACTCAATGCCGTGCTTTGTTACCAGATAGATAGATACCAGAGCGAGGTAAATGAAAATAATCCATTTCAACTGATTGAACCTTGGAACGAAAATGGCCAATGTGTTTATTTTAGTGACTCCGTCCAAATATATAGTTATTAATAATAATATTTATTAAGAAAATTAATCATCATTACGATACATGTAGTACCTACTTATATTATTACAAAAACTTTACGTTGGCGTGGGAAACCCTAGACCAGCTGTGGGCGAGTGTGGGCAGCCATTGATCAGAATAATAAACAGCTTACCTAGTAATTTATTAACCTAGACATTTCATATAATTCATAAATATCTAGACGCAGACGTCATTTTTAAACTAAAATGGTAAAACAAGTGTATTGATGAAACCTATTATTAATATCCTAGATGATATTATACGTAGGTAATACAGCCGTTTTAAAGGAAGTCAGTATTCAATGACAGATTAGATCAAATAATGTCATTTTCATCATCATAATTACCATCATCAGCTTGTTTCCGTATACTGAGGACGATCTGCAGCTTTTTGAAAGCATCTATATATATATTTTTTCCGGAAATTGAGTTTTTCACTACTAAGTGAGGTCGTCGTCGAGGTGCAGCGGCATATCTTGGACTGTAAACGGGGCGGTTGTGAATTCAATTCCACTAGAGCAGTGGTTCCCAACCAGTGGTCCGCAGAAGCTTAAATATGGTCCGCGAACGATTTTAATTTTATGACTGGGTATGGTGAAGTTTCTGTTTAATTATCACAGTTAATTTTTATTATACCTATATGCATAATGGTCCCTGTTACCAAGAATGATATAAAAGTGGTCCTTGATCAAGAAAAGGTTGGGAACCCCTGCACTAGAGGGAATGAATTATTTGATATTTTGATTTCTTCCGTCTGATAACCAGGGACAGCGCTATTTCCAGTTCCGAATATACATATCCAAATTAAATTAATTATTTAAGTTGATTATCACAACGATACTCTTTGAATTAACTGACACAACTTACAATGCTGGTATGCTGGATTTAACATCCTAATTTCTATATTTTAAATACCTTCATTAATCATTAGGTACTTAAGTGTTGTGTTGGAGCAATACACAACCACACCTTGTCCAATTAGGTCGTACTTAGAGTGGTATTTGAGTAAGATAATAGTTATTATATTAATCTTTGCTTTATTTTGTTATTTTTAACAGGGCATGCGGAGGGGACCTGGGAACATAGTGTTAAGCCACTGCGTTCCCATTAACTTCTTTACTGATGGTATAGAAACTGGTGAAATTCAACGCCGTGCTTTGCCTTAATACCAGAGCGAGGGAAGAAAAATATTAAATATTCTCTTCCCACGAGTACCAATAGTACCCGCAACCGTTGCATTTACTGTCACACACTTGTGCCTCTTCGCCGCTACAACCTATTAATTTATGTCTGTTGTTATATTTATTCTATTTGTTGTTGTTATATTTTTCTTAACTTCCTGTACTTCGACAGCTTGCCTTCTAACCTGTTAAAATTAAATAATATTTTTATTATTAACCTAGCACTTGTTCTAACACAACGTAAACTATTGGGAAAGATGAAATGAACTGGTAACAACCGCGTACCTACCAAGACCCACTGCAATTGAGTCACAGTGTCATATTTGGAGATTCCTTACGGCTCCAAAATTGGAAGAGTTGGAAATTCGAAGAAGTGCATTGTACTTCTTATTAAGCCCCCTAAGCAAGTAATTTATTATAGTGTCAATTAAATAAGCGATTGAGACCCTTGTTAAAAATCACGGCTTCTAACCTTTTATGGGATGGACAAAGACACATTAAAGTTTTATTTAAAATCGATTAATCGATATTGGAAATTGACTTTATACTTGTTTGTATGTTTACCTTAATTGACTATTACTCATGATTTTACCTGTTGTTATCTGATTGTATTGAATCGAAGATAATATAGAGGGAAGGCAACATAGTTCCCTTTCTTTTCTCTTAAGCCCGGCTTCCACCGAGAGGGGAGCGGGCCCATTAATGACTACGCTGAACCCGTAAGAGTAAAATGCATTTTTGTATTTCCACCAATAAAGTATCGGGCGGAAAGGACCGAACGAGCTGAAAGAGTTAAAATAAAATCTCTCAGTTCTAGGGAGCAGAGCTAAGTAAATACAAAATAAAAAACTCTGTGTTGGTAAAAATGTAAACCTATTTTATTATAAAGAAGTCAGTTCCACCTAAGCATTATCCGTACAATAATTTTTTTAGTTACTTATTTTATTTTCCGGGTGACTGCCTACACTGCATCCTAGGCACCTGTAGTAAATGTGTGATCTTATTTTTCAAACAAGAGCCGACGGCCTCTGTGGTGAAGTGGGACAACGCCTGACTGTTAAGACGGTGGTTGTTAGTTCGATTTCCACTTAGGAAAATGATTATATTTAAATTATTATCTTAATATTATTAGTTTATTATATAATTAGTATATTCATTTCTCTTCTCATTCTCTTGTATACAAAAGACGAGGTTGAAATCCGCGACTCAACACGCAATAAATGGAGTGTCTTAATACTAAGTTGCTTTTTTTATATTAAGTAGGCCATTACATAATTTACTGTCTTGAAAACAGAATTAAAATTAACACAATTATTTTTAATTTTTTTTAAGTGTTATACCACAATTAGGACAGAGGTTCAAATCCCGCCATGTTTAAATGTTTATACGTTAAACAAATATTTACCACAATCAGTAAAATATATACCAACTGATAGCGTCTGAAATTAATAAATCTTCTAAATAGATAAAGAAACAAAGAATGTTCGAGTTAATCAGAATTTTCCATTGGCTGCGTTTACTGGCCATGAGTTATGTTGGTAGTTCCGAGATGTTCGCAAAGAAATGCAAATATTGTGGCATGTGTGTATGTATGTATGTATGTATGTATGTATGTATGTATGTATGTATGTATGTATGTATGTATGTATGCATGTATGTATGTATGTATGGTAGGTATTGTTGAGAACGCGTTAAACGGCTCAATTGCTATCATATGTAGATCTCCAGTAACTAATGCATTTTGATATAGAAATGTTTATATATCAAGGCTACATGGTGTAGGTATTGAAAGTGGAATTAACTACGAGGATTTCAGTAACTTGCAGTTTCACGCTTTTTCTCGCATCAGCTTCACGTTGTATCCCGCACACAGCAGTGTAGGCAGAGGGAACCTAATGTTGAGACACTCCGTTCCCCACTTTCTGCCGAATTCTGGAGGCATTGCGTGTTAAGTGGCAGAACCAAACGCGGCGTTGTGTCTATCTTAGCGTGGAAATGAAAACAATTTAAATATTATCATTCCCCCAAATGAGAATCGAATCCGTGACCTTCTCTTTTACATTCAGACGTTTTCCCACTGCATAATGATGATTTCTGTTTATTTTGTTGAAAATGATGGAAGACGACTATATAGAAGAGGGTGGTGAGCTAAAAGATTTGTAATTAAAAATGTTTTTTACTTACATGGATGGGGTAAGTGAAAACTCTAAACTTAAAATGTTAACGTGACGTTAGATAGTTACTGCCTGTTAGGATTCAATATTCTTTCGTAGGCGGAAAGTGGAGAACAGAATAACTTATCACTATTTTCTCTGGTCTATCACATAATGATCGAGACATGTATGAAGAGAGATAAACTTGTAAGGAGAGCGCCTCGCCTTTTTTAACATCACTCTTTATCCCGCACGTAGAGCGGGTTTTACGTTCAAATTCCAGATATTGCGTGATGAATTGCGAAACTTATCGGTATTTTGAGTTATTAGAGCGCGAAAATGAAAACAAAACATACATACCCTCCAGTCAGGAGATCTAACCCACTATCATTGTTGACATTCAGACTCTGTTTCATGCACACTGGTATCTGAATACCATTTTATGAATTTTTAATAGAAATTGTAATTATATTACTAACCTAGACCTTAAACAGAGGCCATCGTGGCGCAGGAGGGCAATTCCCAACTCAGGGGAATTCTGGGGAAATCTTTATTATTTAATATTTCCTCGCTCTGGCGACGAGGAAAAGTGCGGCGGTAAGTTCCGTCACTCAACACACAACATGCAATGCCTCGAAGAGTGTGGAACGA
Source organism: Heliconius erato x Heliconius himera (assembly GCA_013421005.1). Lineage (NCBI taxonomy): Eukaryota > Metazoa > Arthropoda > Insecta > Lepidoptera > Nymphalidae > Heliconius > Heliconius erato x Heliconius himera. The sequence goes on along the minus strand of JAATLQ010035739.1, from coordinate 1,929 downwards.
AAACTTTTTAATGGGAACAGTTTCTTAACACTGAGGTTTCCAGGTTACCTCTGTCTACACTGCTAGGTGCCGGATACAGCGTGAAGCTAAATAATAATAATAAACACTATTGACTTAAACAAATCAATGCCTAAATACTTAACTAATATATAATAATAAATATCCATATATATATATGTACAATTGTGCATATATTAAAATTAATACCAAAACTAAGATATGCGTCCAGTCCAAAATCGAAGCCTACGCCGTTCCTTGACGCGGGTTAAGTGCTGCCCTTGTAAGGTAACTGGTCTGCATAATAAATGAGTTAATGATATATTGAAGAATTACCTGTCGCGTGTTGTCGTAAATGAAAACCTTAATTTGTAAGTTATAATTATTGATTAGGACAATTGATACGCCCTGACTTCGGCTTTAAATTAGTATTAGATTTGATGCCTACAAGCTGATTATATTATATCCACATCACTTGGATACGTGGCAATCCACTACTGTGCCGTTTCATAGGAGCTTCCTTCCACGCGCCACGGAACTGTGGAATGGCCTACCCGCGGCAGTGTTTCCAGGTCGATATGACATGGGTAGCTTCAAAAAGCGCGTCTATCTCCACTTTAAAGGCCGGCAACGCACCTGTAGCTCGTCTGGTGTTGCACGGGATCGTGAGCGGCGGTGATCACTTACCATCAGGTGACCCGAACGCCGAATGGTAATTGGACTCATATCATTCTTTCAAATGAAAATTTTTATACACCATAAAATGTGGCAAGACACAAAAATTAATTTTCCTTTTTATGTAGCAGAATAGGCAGAAGTAGGAGAAGTAGGAAGGAACTTTAATATTCATTCCCCATTTGACGTCCAATTTTAGAGATATTGCGCAGAATTCAACGTTTTGTACTTTTCTCCGAATTCTGGAGACATTGCGAGTTGAATGCCGGAATTTAACGCCGCGTTTTGCCTCCTTACCAGATCGAAGAAATGAAAATATAAAATATTTCATTTCGTTCAATGGGAATTAAATCGTACCCCTGCGTTACGACTAGCCTCATTTACAGTATATCAAGGCGTAAATTATAAGGTTTTTGACTCTAACACTTAAAATGTACAAAGAAAAATATGTTATTATACAAGTTTCAAATTTATGATCCTTTTCTAGAATATAAATAAGTATATGAATGCTAATAAATGACACACCTAAACAATAAAACCAGTGGTTTAAACCTACCCATGTCATGTAATATATTCTGAGAAATTATTAATATTTAAATGCTACATTGTACGAAAATGCCTACTTAAAGTGCCTAAGCACCATAGAGCACTCAGCTATGGCATAATAAACACAAATATGTTTAAGCTACTAGTAACATTTAGTTTATTAGTGTCTGGTGATGGTCTCCTTCGTTGTTGCCAGCCAAGAAATATAAAGAACATTAAGAAATGAGTAAGAAAACCTCTGAACAAAAGGATAATTATTTTAAAAAGACCCATGTTGGCACCGACTCTAAAAATAACATATTTTAAATTCTGTTTCAATAATTTCACTTTTTTAGCTTATCCGCTCTATCCTGCTCACAGCAAGGTAGGCAGAGAGAACCTAATGTTAAGACAGTCCATTTCCCAAACAATCAATTAAAAATAGTTCTTTTTAATTATTTTTTTTACTTTAAAATCATTTTAATATTATTTTCTACATTTTATTTATTGTTTAAAGGAGACTGAAACTATTCCATACATTTTTGGGCCCAGAATGTAAAGATATGAAAATGGTATGATTTAATAGATTTAGGTACATCATTCCCTCCCTGAAAACTATATAAATTTTGGCAATCTGAGAGCCGAGTTATTAGAGATTTGATAAAAGTGAGGTTAAGTTCGCAGCACAATTTCTTGAATATCAACTTCTATAAAATATGTGATTACTGAGTT
>JAATLQ010035738.1:0-31711 GCA_013421005.1 Heliconius erato x Heliconius himera | reverse complement strand
CTGTCGCTGACTTTTTTGTAGATCTTATTAAGAGGAATAATACTCTAGTACATTGTTTTCATGTAGGACTTACAATTAAAGCAGCGCATGCGTGAAAGTGTCTCAACGGGTAGGACTTTATACACATTTATCATATTTATGTCAAATTACAATAAAATATACATATAATAAACCATATATAATCCTTCCCTGAGAAATACTCTACATAATGGTGAAAACCGCATCAAAATCCGTTGGGTGGTTTAGAAGAAGATAGCGTAGAAAGGCCAGACAGAGAAAAAAATCGTTCTTATTTTATAAGATATAGAGATTACCTATAAAATAGATATATAATACTGTAAGGCTTCACGCTGTACCCCGCGAATAGTAGGTGAGGTAGAGGGAACCTAGTGATAAGATACTCCGTTCTTCACGCAACATAAAAATAATTATTAATTTCCACGATTGAGAAACGAACCCAAAATCGTCGCATTTACAGTTTGACACTATACCACTAAGTCTATTTAAAACTACCGTTGAGAAAAAATACCCGAAAATACTCAAAATCCTAAATATTTCACATTACTTATTTATTTTTACCGGAAATCAAATTTCGCTGTGAAGAGCGTCCCTCTAATGCCTTCCGGCGTTTCAATAATGTAATAAACTTACAACATCTTAACCCTATAAATTCGCTTTTTGATCGTGGTTGAGCCTGTGGCGAAATGTTCTATGGATATTACCATTTTTGGTTCCTTTTTTTGTCATACAAAAAGACAAGGATGGGAAGTTTCGAAGCGACATTTCGTACTTAGTTATAGTGATCGGAGGGAATGTAAGTTAAGTAATAAAAATAAAGAATATAATGTATGTATGTTTGTGTTATGGTTTTCCTCTTATTTGCTTTCTCGCTTTGTAGAAAAAAATATTTATCTTTACTATATTTTTCCATGTTGAAACATTTCTCTACCGTGGAAGAGTTTGTATATATATATATATATATATATATATTATATGCACATAGCACAGTATAGTAACCTAGTCACCTTAAGACACTCCGTTCTCCACTTTCCGCCTAATTTTCGAGGCATTACATGTTGAGTGGCGGAACTCAACGTCGCGCTACCGCCGTCTACCAGAGCGACAAAATGAAATTCATTTGAATATTCAATTAAATTGAATAAAATAGATCATCGTGGCACAAGGACATAATTGTGGGAATGAAATATTTAATTCCCTCGCTCTGGTATGAGGCAAAGCGCGGCCTTGAGTTCTGCCACTCAACACGCAAGTTCTCGAGAATTCGGCGCCAAGTTGAGAACGGCGTGTCTTAATAAAATAAAAATGAACATAAGGTTCTGAGATTCTCTCTCTACCTCTACCTAATACATTTACCACCAAAAATCCTCTCCCAAACAACAAACCTAAAGTGAAAACGGAAGCATTGAACATATGAGCCTAGAAAATATTCGGTAACACTTCTCTAACAAAACAGCGCAACAACCCTTTAATAAATATAGTGAAATATTGAGTGAAGTTAAGAAATTGTGTAGACAAATCTGGCAAGAGTATTTTGATGAACGATCTAGATATAAAGGCATTTGATATAATATAGTGATAAGCTGTCTTCCTCTTCACACGAGGTTCTATGCATCCAAAATTAATGTGCGTGTGTGCGTGCGTGCGTGCGTGCGTGCATGTGTGCGTGCATGTGTGCGTGCATGTGTGCGTGTGTGCGTTCGTGCGTGCATGTGTGCGTGTTTGCGTTCGTGCATGTGTGTGCATGTGTGTGTGTGTGCATTCGTGCGTGTGTGCGTTCGTGCGTGCGTGCGTGAGTGTGTGTGTGTGTGTGTGTCTTTGTAACAAGATTGACGACGTATCTATTACATTTGCTGGTGGAGTGTGTGCGGGGTGAATTGTTAAGATCACATGGCTTTAGATCTTATATTGTAGGAGTTTATAACAGTGTATTAGCAGACCCTCTTTCTAATGATGCATTACAGTTAGCAAAAATGAATAGATATCATTTTGTGTTTGATTTGTTTTCTGTTTGTTCGTTAAGATTTTACATAATTGCAATAAGTGATATGAATTACCCAATAACAATGCTTCACACGAGTTTCCTGCCAATAGCATGGTAAGCAGAGAAAACCTAGTGCTGAAACACTCCGTTCCTCATTTACCGCCGAATTCTGTAGAATAACGTGTTGAGTGACCGAACTCAACACCAAGCTTTATCTCGTTACCAGAACTAATAACTAATTACAAATATATGTTGTTACGAAATTCCATTAGTTTATACAATTTCAAATTTAAAACAAACTCATTAAAATAATAATAGACTCTTATTACAGTATTGCAGATTTTCCCAGCTCCCACGGAAACATACTGACGAGTTTGAATTTCATTTAAACTTTGATTGTAACAACTTTTACGTAGGAACTGTTTCAGTATATTCTATTCGAATTATTATTTATATTAATTTTGTGGTATACTGATCGAATTTAATTAGTTTTTTTGTGTTTTTGCTTGAAATTGATTGTTTTAATAAACCTTGAGCTCTTTTGGGATTTTTGAAAAAATATTATACTTACTTGTCATTATTAACATAGTTATTTTTTTTTGTTTTTCCCTCTGACAGACGAAGTGCTATGTTGTGTAGTGTCACTCAACATGTAATGTCTCAAAAATTGATTGGAAAATGGAGAACGTATCTGAAGTCTAGGTTCCCTCTAACTGCCCTGATCTGCAGGAAAAATAGAGAACAATTTTTATACAAAATCAAAAAACATATATGTAAAAAAGTATTCAAACTATTTTGTACATACAAACTATTTTATCCATATACATAAAAAAGTATTCAAATTATTTTTTATATTTAAAACTTACTTATTCTATAAAAAATAAATTTATCAAGTACCAAACTAAAAATGAAATTGCATAATAAATTAACTCATTTAAACCAATATAACAACAAATGACATTAATTACAGCATAACGCAATATATCCATCACTGTCGCACATATAAATAAGCACACACGTTGGAAAGAGATAGCGCACATCAATTTAACGTAACAGTGACAGTTAACAGAGTCCGCCCCAGCTCTTGACCGTTTTAATTACGCTATACCAGACTCAATCAGAAAAATGGTTAAATAAATAAAAAGTCACAATTAACTTCCATAGTTTAAAGCTTTTTCACGTTACAATGGCCTGCTATCATATTTTTTAAATATGAATTCATGAAAACAAGCAGGCTTAAATGATAATATGGAGATTTTAAAACTTTTTTAATAGTACAGTAGGCAGACAGAACCTACTGTTGACATAGTTCGTTCTCTTTTGCTTGTTGAGTGGCAGAGATAAACGCCGCTCTTTTCCTTACCAGAGCAGATAAATATGTCAGTTCCCCGAGCGTAGATTGAAGCCACAGCCATTGTATTTAAGGTCAGAGGTTATCCCACTGTCTCACCTTGTATAAAAGTCTAGAAAAATGAAATAAAAGTGTCTTTATGTGATTTCAATGTACTCGTGTTTTTCCAAGTGCAAGTTTACATGAAAAGAGTCCATATCCTACCAATATTATAAATCTTTGACAGTTCCACTTTCGCGCAAAAAGTACAGAATGGATTCAGATGAAAGTTTATAATAATATTGCTCATATATCAGAATAACATATACAATTTATGTAAAGACTTTATATAATTTGATTTGCGTTTGCGTTGCTAGTATGTATATAGAGGACTTCCATTACCTACTGACTGACTTACCGACTGACTGACAATAAGCAGCCGGAACTATGTAGCGTATAATTCTGAACTTTTGCTTATGAGTTCTTGAGAGAGTGTTAAAAATTTCTCGAAATTAATATCGGCATCAGGAAAAATATAATTGCGTAGGTAGGCTGACATGTATAAACATTTCTACCTAAAATCCAGTTCGCTATCCCGACAACTTACACTAAATTATAATAAAGTGGGGAACGGAGTGTTTAAGACACTCTAGGTTCCCTCTGCCTATCCTGCTGTGTGCGGGATACAGCGTGAAGCTGATTTAATTTAATTTAATTTATAATAGAAACTTTTCCACTAACACCAATGAAGGTTAAAATAGCGCTTAAAGATTAAAAGAAGGCAAAAAGTCCTAAAAGATTTGACACCTCGAAATATCATGACATCACATCGTGTCTCTACGTTAAGTTGCATTATATGGAGAGAACTCTTATCAAAACAAAAGAATAATATTTTTTTTTTTTTTTTTGTAGTTTTTGTACAAAGAATTTAAGAGCTTTTGTATGTATGTAGTATGTATAATTAAAAAAAAATAGTGCAACTTGTCGATTTGCGGATTTGTAAAGGCTTCTTTTTCTTAAAAAAAAACTTAACATATTAAATGATTATAACGCTACTATAAGGCAGCTTAAACGCGATAAAATTGGATTCAAATCCTAGTCTTGAAATATCATATTGGTAAAAATATTTTTAGTCTCTCTATTTCGTTAGAAAACCCGCGGTTTTATGATCCGATACCCAACACGCAATTCCCCAGGCGAAAATTTGGAAATTTGGATTGCACTACGTTTTATTTACCTTCACGCTTTATCCCTCTTTGGGAAGAACAAAGAACGAAACATCAAACACTATTGTCCCCACATACCTCTTTAGCCCGTTCACCTTATCACAAATGAATGAATACAGGCAAAAATTTGAAAGCCCAGTCTAGTCTCAAAGAATTTTAACAAAAAAATCCACTGCCATTGTTAGAAGCACACAAAATCGACAGGTGTTTGTGATAGCGTCCTTCGCCATTCCTTTTATTTATTGGTCCTTTAGTACGAGGTGTGTGGATATGTGATACCAATTATCTCTATTTTCAATTACTTCCAATGATCCATGTAGTTTTTTGTGAGAGTGAAAATTGAGGTTTTATATTGAAGAATATATGTATGTATATAGATATTATTTTGAAGTATGATGTAAAAATGGTAATAAACGGATTTTTTTTAATATTTATTTTCAAGCATTTGAAATAAAATATCAAAATCAGCTTCACGCTGTATCCCGCCCACCACAGAGTAGGCAGAGGGAACCCAGTGTTAAGACACTCCGTGCGCCACTTTCTACCAAATTCTGGAGGCATTGCGGGTTGAGTGGCACAACTCAACGTCGCGCTTAGCCTCGACACCAGAGCGAAGAAATGGAAATATAAATTTAAGTAAATATTTCATCTCCTCGAGTGGGGATCGAACCCACAACTAGTCCCCCTGCGCCACGACTGGCCTCTTAAAAAACACGCAATGCCTCCAGAACTCGGAGGAAAGTGGGGAGCGGTGTGTCTTCACACTAGGTTCCTTCTGCCTACCTTGCTGTGTGCAAGATACAACGTGAAGCTGATTTTGATTTTTTTTTGTTTTTAATATTTTTAACGTGTTATTCCGCTATCCAAAGATAATTACTAATAATAATGATATTAGTAATTAATAATTACTAATTATCTTTGGATAGCGGAAATTTATAAAAATCTCCCTACAGAGATACTAACAACATAAATAAGCTGTAACAATGTATAAGCGTATAGCTCGATGAGAACGTATGGCTTAGTTGATCAAAGCGCTTGGACGGTTTCCAAAGAGGCGCGGGTTCAAATCCCGCTACGTTCAATTTTTTATACTTTTTCTTAGTAAGTATTATAATTTTTTTGAACCCAGCCGGGATGCACGACTGTAAGCGTGACAGGTTATGGGTTCGATTTCCACTATAGGAAATCTCTCCCGAGAGATAATATTTTAATTTTTTTGCTTTGGTAACCAGGCGGTGTGGTGTTGAATACCGCCACTCAACACGCAATGCCTCCGTAATTCGGCGGAAAGTGGTGAACAGGAGTGTCTTAATGGGAGCGGAGACTTAACACTAAGTTCCTAAGTTCCCACTGTCTATCCGGCTTTGTGTGTACAGCGTGACGTCAAAACAAAATTATATTCACTCCTGTATGCATATCTTATACGGTATAGTTAAAATATTATATAAAAACATATTTCGTATATATTAAAGAAAAATTTTCCAACATTTGAAACTTAGGTTAATAAAATATTTATAAGTTTTTCATGTTTCTCGTAAAGTTCTGTGAAAGAACCGTGTATGGGAGTGGATAAGTAAGCTAATGTTATGAAACAACCAATATTGTGTAAGAAAATGTTGTATTTCCTCATTCAAATTTGTTATAAAAATCAACTTCACGCTGTATTCCGTACACAGTAGGGTAGGCAGAGTGAACCTAGTGTTAAGACACTGCGTTCCCCACTTTTCGCCGAATTCTAGAGGCATTGCGTGTTGAGTGGCAGAACTCAACGCTGCGCTTTGCCTCGACACCAGGACGAAGAAATGAAAAAAATAAATGTAAGTAAATATTTTATCTCCTCGAGTGGCGATCGAACCCACAACCAGTCGATTTTACAGTCACGTTCTGTGCCCCTGCGCCACGAAGGGCCTCAACTTTGTTATACTCACGTTAAAATAAAAATATCCGATCATGGTAATTTAAAAACGTAATTTTATTTTTTTTTACTTATAATAAAAATGCTAATAAATTACATCCATGAGAGGCACTTGTGACGCAAAGGTACAAGCGTGACGGTCGTGGGTTCGATTCCCACTCAGGAGAAGGAAATATTTAATATTTTCATTTTACTCGTTCAGGGAAAGCGCGACGTTGAACTCCGCGACTCAACACGCAATGCCCCAAAAATCGGCATAAAACATAATATTTTCTTCTCTTTATTTGAATAGTAATAAAAATAACCAAACAGTATTTATTATAATGACATTTTTCGACGAAATAAACAAATAACCTTTATTTTTCTCTAATAGCGGTAATAAAAGGGAAAATTACGATAAAAAATATATTTATTTCTCTTTATTATCAAAAGAAATGAATGCCTTATTCAGAAAATATTATAATTTATCATTAGAAGATTTTTTAGACTTAATAACATATTCATAAATTCATTTTTTGTCTATCCTAAAAGATTTTGAATCAAAATATGCTACATTTTAAACCATACAAGTACCATAGCTAAGTAAGTACTTATTTTAATATCTAAATGGTTTAGACAAGAAAAAAATTCAATTAAATTAAATCAGCTTTACGCTGTATCCCGCACGCAGCCGGGTAGTCAGAGGGAACCTAGTGTTAAGAAACTCCGTTCCCCATTTTTCACCGAGTTCTGGGGGCATTGCGTGTTGAGTGGTGCAACTCAACGCCGCGCTTTGCCTTGACACCTCTGGTGTCAAGGCAAAGCGCGGCGTTGAGCGAAGAAATGAAAATATAAATGTAAATAAATATTCAATTTCATCGAGTGGCGACTTTGAGCCAGTGCGCCACGACTGGCCTCATATTATAACTTAATTTACAACAATACATAATTTACATATAATTATAAAAATAGTTTTACCTTTCGAAACCATTCGTCTTTATCTCGAGGGCATATCCATAGGTTTGCATGTGGTTGATAGAGACCCATATCAATAGAAAAGTGACATAGCGAGTTACCCTATAAATTTATAATAGTATATCTTATTGTTTATCATAGATAATATTTTCATAGAGGAGGAGAATGTTTTAAGTCTTAATTTTTTTTTTATTTTTATTTTAGCATGAGGTCAGTCAATTAAAAAAATCATTTTTTTTATTATTCTTTTTAAGTGTCCTTCTATCCATTTCAGTCAAAAATACTAAATGTACAGACAAAATATTTTTTTTCAGCTTGACGCTGTATCCCGCACACAGCAGGGTAGGCAGAGGGATCTTTGTGTTAAGACACTTCGTTCCCCACTTTCCGCCAATTTCTGGAGGCTTTGAGTATTGAGTGGCAGAACTCAACGCCGCGCTTTCCGAAGAGCGAAAAAATGAAAATATAAATGTAAATAAATATTTCTTCTCCTCGAATGGGGATCGAACCCACAACCACATTTTGTGCCGCTTCGCCACGACTGGCCTCAAAATATTTTGACTTTTGTATTACTTGTATAGATGATACAATAATAAATTTAGTAGAATGTGAACCCACGACCCACCCAGCATCCTGACCCTCAACAGGAAAGAAGTCATAAGCATAATGAACAGTGTAATTTATTAAGTTTAATGCTTATAAAGGTCTTCTCACATAAAGATATTAAAGTGTTTACTGCGTTGGATATACTCGTGTGTGTATCTAATTAGACGGAGCCAACAATATTATTATTCAAGCAACCTTATTTGCTTTATCCTCTCTAATTTCCTTTTCCCGCATTTTATATTTTTTCCTTTGTTATTAATAAAATAATTATTATAATTTATTACTTATTAATTCGTTTGTCGATTTATTATTTCCTGAGATTTTGATTGGATAGAAGTCGTTTTTTGTGATTGTTGTATTTAATAGCTGTAGGTTTTTACCGCAGGTAGAGGGAATGTAGTATAAAGACACTCCGTTCTATACGCACCGCCGAGTTTTCGAGACATTGCGTTTTAAGTTGCGGTACTCAACGCCGGGCTTGTTACCAGAGAAAGATATGAAATTGTTCATTCAAATGTATTGGAATAGAAACCACAAACGTCACGTTTATAATCAGATAACAGAAGTGTGATGCGTTGTTTAATTACGCCATTCAACACGCAATGCTTCCAGAATTCTGTTGAAAGTGAAGAACGAAAATGGCATAAAGTGCTTGCAAAAGTCTATTTTATATAACGAATATTTTGAATTTTTATTAGAAAGTAAAGTAATTTTGATATTGCTTCTGTGCTAAGTTATCTTCTTTATATTTTATACTCTACCGTTACTTAGAAACGGACAAACAAAGCAAGGAAGATAGAACTAAACATTGAAAGCTGAAGTTTGTTATGTTGCGAGAGAAGAGATATTATTGATATTGTTGAGTGGCGGAACTAAACGCCGCGCTTCGCTTCTTTACCAGAGCAGAGTTAGGATATGACAATTTTCATGGATATAATAGTGTCATATCGTATTTAAAAAACTTGGACATTAAAGTGTCCAAATGTGATATTAAACGCTTTGACAAATATAAAAAAATTAACTAGATACGTCACACTTAACCTTCGATCGTGATAGATAGCCTTCATTTGAGCTTTCACATCGATCGTGTCAGCTACGGAATGAATAAAATAATAAAATGGAATAAATAAAATAATAATCAGCTTCGCGCTGTATCCCGCACAGCAGGGTAGGCAGAGGGAACCTAGTGTTAAGACACTCCGTTCCACACTTTCTGCCGAATTCTAAAGGCAATGCATGTTGAGTGGCGGAACTCAAGACCGCGCTTTGCCTCGACACCAGATCGAAGCTTATATTAATATAAATCTACTGAATAGATTTACTAATTTGTGAAGCGCCATAAAAGAAATATATATCTTTATATTAGTAATGCTTTTAAGGAAAGTATCTGGTAGCTTACAATTTGGAAAATGTCACTATATTCTATTCGAAGAAAAAGTTATTGAGACTGTCGTAGCAGAGTGCCGAATTATTGTCACTTCCTCGTTCTGGTAACAAAACAATGCGCGGCGTTGAGTTCCACGATTCAATAACAATGTTTTAAAAATGGATGAAAATCAGGGAACAGAGCTTCTTAACACTATGAGAAAGTTTTGAAGTTCCTAGTGATAAAATGAAATATTTAATTTTCTCGAATGAAAATCGAACCCACAAGCTGTCGCGTTTATAATCGCTCGTTTGTGCCCCTGCACCACGACTAGACTATATACTCAACATTTTTGTTATTTTACATGTTTTATGTAATATAAATTTTAAATGTGGTAGATAGCTCAAAATAGTTATAGCTCTACGAATTAGCCTAGAGGTGGTCGTGGCGCACTGTCGCCAGCGTGTGACTGTAAGCGCGACGGTTGTAGGTTAGATTCCCACTTAGGGAAAAGATTTATTATTCATAAATTTTTCATTTCTTCGTTGCGTTACAAGGCAAAGCACGGCGTTGGGTTCCGCCACTCAACACACAGTGCCTCGAAAATTCGGCAGTAAGTGGAGAACAGAGTATCTTAACACTGGGTTTTCTTTCCCTAACCTGCTATATACGGGATACAGCTTTAAACTGGAAAAAAAAAATTGTCTCATCTCAGTATTTTCACATTTCCTGGTTTTCTAATGTCATCAACTTAAGCACCAGATAAAAAATAAATAAGCCTTTTAACTCTTAACACATTCTAATATTTAACTATTTGAAAAATTGTTCTCTAAACAAAGTTACTCTGTACCGTTCATCATATGACAGAGATAACGTCACGTCAATTCCGTGTCTGGTTAGAACTAAATCCAGAAGAAATATCTCAACTTCCTAATTAACTATTGGCCACAAAAAAATATATATTTTAGAAAAAAATGCAGATACCGATAGGTATTTTTCTATAGCCATATTTTTTTTCTCTTTGTTAAATCCTTCTCTCTGCATTCTTTTTTTTTAATTAACAACAATGACTATAATATTAAAATTGTGCCGTGAAGCTTACCTCAAAAGTATTTTAATTAGTTTTATTTACTATTCTGATAGTATAGATAAACACAACGGCGTTAAGTTTCGCCACATGATCAACACATAGTGCAGAACAGAGTATCTTGAAAATTGCGGGCGTATATCTTTAAGGGTTCCGTTTTCACCTTTTTAAGGTACGGAACCCTAGCGAATAAAATTATTAACTACAATTTAATTTATTAACCCAAAAAAATATGTAAAAATTACAAAACAGTATTCTATGAACGTGATTCAATGACAAAATTATCAAAGAGAATCCACAAACGAAGAAGCCTTCAATAGAGCCCCAAGCAAGAAATGCAAGAGTAGAAAATGAAATACATTTAAAGAAAATTACGTAAATAGAAAGAAATAAGTACAAAGATAACGAACACACCCTCGGAATATTAATGACCGGGCGAATGATCAATGGGGCTGGTACTAGGTTTTATTATTGTCTCGTCTTTTAAAATATCGTTTCTTTTTAAAGGGTGGTCTAGGAAATATATTGATTTCAGTTTTAAAGATAATAGATATATCTAGAGGGTAATTGGTATTTTTTTAACATCTCGCTATATCCAGGATATAACAGGGTAGGCAGAGGGAACTTATTGTTCCCTACTTTCCCCCGAATTTTGGAGGCATTGTGTATTGAGTGGCGGAGCTCAACACCTCGCTTTGCGTCATTGCCAGAGCAAAGAAATGAAAATATTGAATATTTCATTCGCCCTAATGGAAATCGAACTCACAACCTATAGCGTTTACATTCGTTTGTGCCCTTGTTCATTTATATGCATTTTTTAAGGTTCCGTGTCTCAAAAGACAAAAAATCCTCATAAGGATCACTTTGCTGTATGTACATATGTCTGTCTGTTCAAACTATTTACCTTATAAGGTATCACACCGAAATTAATATTAAATTTTCCAGTCCTTTAGAGCACAGAGTATGTGTTTTAACCAAATTATTTTTTAATTACGAACATTTATGCATCATTTTTGCTGCATTTTTTTATTTTTAAAAAATATAGGAGAATTTGAAATTGCACATTTTTATAAAACACTATAAACTATTATGCCATTTAAATAGGTAAAACTACCGCATTAACATGGAAATTACAACGTTATTGTAACCATAATACAGGAATATTTCAACTTTGTAGAGTAAGAATAAATTATTATAAAGTATATTGCATCACCAGTACTTTTTATAATCTGATATAGATTATTTATATTCAAAAGTTTATTAGGAGGCCTATAGTGGTACAGAGGCACAGGCGTGTGACTGTAAACGTGAAAAATTGTGGGTTCGATTCCCATTCGAAGACATTTAATATTTTCATTTTCTCTCTAATAACAACTTTTAGTAGACAAGTTTTTGTTATTTACGAGTGTTAACTCGGTAAGATACTAACTAAATCGATTTAAACCTATATCCGTTAACATTATAATAATATCAACAAAACACTATTAATTTTTGGTATTCCAAGTAAGAATAACCACCGATAACTTGAACACTTGGCTTTTTTTTTAATATTTTTAAATTTATTTTGTATCACAATTTAAATTTAAAAATATAAAATATATTTCTCTTATATAATAAAAGTATATATTGCGAAAAAAAAATACTTAAACAAAAACAAAAAATCTAGAACTCTATATTGTACATCAGTATCGAAAATTCCCTCTTACGATGATAATAAAACGTTCACTCATTCATATGCTCCAATAATTCAATATCCTGCGTTATTATTTCGACATGAGTCTCGTCTCTTGTTCAGTTTTTTTTCCTTAAAATAAATTATTAAGGCGTAACATTATTTGCCTTTAAACGTATTATCTCTTTAGCTTGTTTTAAGACACTCCGTTTCCCACTTCCAGGCAATTTTTCAAGACATTGTGTGTTGATTGGCGAATGTCAACACCGCGTTTTGTCTGACCAGAGAGAAAAAAACTCAGTTCTTAGTTTTACGCCCAAATTAAAGACATTGTGCTGATCAATGGAATTCAAGGACTTTACCTTCTTACTGGTAGAAAATAAATATAATAAATTTTCCAAAGTGAAAATCGAACCCACAACAATGCCTCTACGCAACGATGGACTCTAATTTATTAGAATTCCTTTACAAAATATGAAAATGTTGCGTGAAACGTGCCCCGACGGGGCTACCTTTTGATTTATTCATCACATTTGTCAGTGTCCATACATATACGTGTGTAGATGTTTTTTAGCTATTAAGATAGTGGCATCAAGATATAATAAATTATAAAAAAAATGTGTTTTTATAAACATAAATATAATAATGAAGACTATTTATTTTTAGAAAATATTATTCTTTTATCAATCGACGCTACAATTTAATAAGTTTGTTGAAAAACAGAAAACGGAGTGTCTTTACACTAATTCTCTTTGCATTTTTTTTTAATTCTCTATTCTGCTATAAAAGACAAACACTCAACCTCGAAATAAAAATTTGTGTCCGTGCTCGAACGACTTCCTTAAAAAAGTAGCTTTACGCTTTTTCCCGCATAATAGGTAGGTAAACAAAACTTAGTACTAAGACACTACGGTCCCTAACTTCCGTCATTCCCTAATTTCCGAGACATTGCGTATTGAGTGGCGGAACTCAACGCCGCGCTTTGTCTACCAGAACCGGAAAATGGAAATAATTGAATATAATCGTTCTCCTTAGTGCAAATGGAACTTATAATAATACAACTACGCCACAACGTCCTCGAAAAAAATTTTTTTGTTATGTTAACAAAATAATTTTTTTTCCTAACAAAAACTCCAAAATATATTTCAACATAAATAATAATATATGCATATGGAATATGCTAAATTTCTTGGAGATGAAAAATGCTATAGAGTCCATTACGGGTCACGGGTGAAGGCGTAATAATAGGGAGGTCACCTTACGAAATATGAAGTCATTTTGCCCGCAATTTAGCTTTATTGTATGAAAAAAATATATACTATATTTCTTGTTCTTTGAATTATCATATTTGGTTGTTATATCATTTTACTTTCGTGTGTAAATTGGATAGAATTTGTTTTTAAGTTGAACTGTTATTCGAGCCTCGTTTATCACATGTATCTGTTTTCTATAGTAGAGTAGGTAGAGGGAACCTAGTTGAGAATCGTATTGAGAACTTAGAGAAAATGAAAATAATTGAATACAATCAGCCTCTCGAGTGGGAATCGAATCCACAATCATTGCATTTATAGAGAAGTGTTATAGCAGAAACCCAAATTATTTTATAGTAGTAGTCTACTACTACTACTATTAGTAGCCAAAGATAACTTCGTATTCTTAAACTTCTATTTACACCCATTTCGAAATAAGAAAAAACAAAACTAACTAAGAATAAAAAATATATTATTTGTCAAAAATCTAAAACTCTATAACTTTTGGAAAACAAAAATATATTTAGTTCATTCGGACGAACCAACAAATCAGACACAGAATCCAGCTTTTACAATGACTTTATTGACACTTGTTCTACACAATTCAATTTTATATACACTCATAGTTACAATATTTAAATATTATTCTAATAAAAAGTTGCCTCGACAAAATCTTAGAATGTATTGAATACGAGTGCCTTACTTAATAAATCAGCTGCACGCTGTATCCCGCACACGGCGGGGTGCTGAGGGAACCTAGTGTTAAGACACTCTGCTCACTTTTCGCCAAACTTTTCGAGGTATTGTGTGTTGAGTGGCGGAACTCAATGCCATACTTTGCTTTGCAACATCAGAGCGAAGAAAATGGAAATATTAATGAATATTTCATTTCCTCTAGTGAAGATCGCCACAACCAGTCGCAATGGCAGTGCATGTGGCCCTACTGGCCCCACTGGCCTCTACAGCGTCACCGGGCTTTGGGAGGCCGAGCTAGAAGAGCTGTGACCTTGGCTTGGTTGCCGTGGAGGGTACCAATAAATGAGAACACAGTGTCGCAAGGGCGTCTCCTTTGAGACTCGGACCGCGACTTGCGTACACCGTTTATAGTGGATGACTTTACTTCGCTCGGTCCGAGCTAAGCCTACTGGGTAGGTCTCTTGATGCCCTTTTGAATTTTTAGTCGCGGGTACCTCTGCCGGCCTCTAAGGCGGTGTAGCGTGTGTAGCTGCGATTGTGTGTAGTCCTACCTCCATATTTAGGGTCGTTCGCTTTAGTGATGGGTTCAGCATCATCGGTTAACCACCGGAAAAAACGCAGCACACTACCACCACTTAATACAATCGATAATGGAAACAATATCAAATGACGTCCTCGTAATTACAGCGACATCTATTACTACACTATAAATAATTTATGCTAACAGTTAAGTATTAAAAAACAATAAAATTCAAAGTAATTAAAACAAACGAAACTTTTTTGTTAAGTAAGAAGTAACGCTAATTATATTTTTCTACTTAAAACCACATATCCAGGTCTAGAGTGGACTCGTGAGTCACTCGTGCCCCACTGTCGTGTCGATCGCACATTAAGGCCGAATCGAGTTTTACACGCCACCTGTATTCAATGGGAAATAACATAGCTTATGTGGAATAACTAGAAGAAACAGCTGTTTCTGAAATGTATATTAAAGTATTTAACTTTTTTTAGTTTCATGCTGAGAAGCCAGTCGTGGCGCAGCGGCATAAAGTGTGACTGTAAACCGACTGGTTGTGGGTTCGATCCCCGCTCGAAGAGATGAAATATTTACTTAAATTTATATTTCCATTTCTTCGCTCTGGTGTCGAGGCAAAGCGCGGCGTTGAGTTCTGCCACTCAACACGCAATCCCTCCAGAATTCCGCAGAAAGTGGTGAACGGAGTGTCTTAAAACGAGGTTCCCTCTGCCTACCCTGCTGTGTGCGGGATACAGCGTGAAGCTGATTTTTAGTTTCATGCTGTATCCCGCTTATAGCAGGGTAGGCAGAATGAACCTGGAGTTAAGACGCCCCGTTTTTTACTTTCTGCCAAATTTTCGAGATCTTGCGTGTTTAGTTAACGAGATTTGTTTATCGGAGCGAGAAAATGAAAATAAAGTAAATATAAGCTTTCCCCCGTGAAAGGATCGATCCCAGAACCATCGTGTGTACATGTTCCTAAACTATTTCAGCTTTAAATAAATAATGCATTACAATTGGACAATTTTAATGACATAAAATTTCGCTGTATTTCACATACGCAGGGAAACCTACTGTTAAGACACACCGTTCCCCACTTTACCCTCAATTTTTGAGACATTTAGTGACGAGTGGCAGAACTTAATTTGGCTTCTTTGAAGAAATGAAATTAACTCATTCCCCCGACTAGGAATTGAACACACAACCATCTTGTTTAATATCTATCTTGTAGACTCTGATATAACAGGTTTAAATAACGACTATAAAAACTATAATATTCGACCTAAATAAAATTCGAAGCCTTCTAGAATTTTCTACCTCTTTGCTTATATTCACGCATTAGCCATACAAGCATTACATGGAAATCTTAAAGAAAAAGCAGCCCCCACTATTGTATTCATAATTACCTATTAACAGGACTTTTTAGATTAACCCCACAAATATATGGCATTATTACAAGCGGATATTGTGCCTCTTTACTTACTAAAGGGTTGGACTGGAACAGTTTTATTGCGATGAATTCGATAATTTTTTGCTTCACGCTATATCCCGCATACTGCAGGTTAGACAGAGGGAATCTAGTGTTGAGACACTCCGTACCCCATTTTCCGCTGAATTCTAAACGCATTGGATGTTGAGTGGTGGTAATCAACGCCGCGTTTTGCCTCAACGCCAGCGAAGAAATTAAAATATTAATTTAGATTAATGTTTAATTTCCTCGAGTAGGGATCGAACCCACTACCAGTCGCGCGTACAGTCGTACACTTGTACTCCTGCGCCACGACGGCCCTCAGTATGGCATTATTACAAGCGGAAATTGTGCCTCTTTACGTTCTAAAGGGTTGGACCGGAAACGTTTTACTGCAATGAATTTGATAATTTTCACAGTACTTTAAAAATATTTGGTAATGGAGTCTAGATATAGTATTTTAAATTACTGATAAATTTATCGCTAAGTTTAGATTGTTTTACTGTTTATTTTTGTAGTAAAAAGTTTTGTCTGTCCTTTTGTAAATGAGATTTACTTATTTTTCCATGCTTTATTAATTGCCGGTTTGATTCGTCAAAATATAGTCCTGAATTACACTGGATAGGTATGACTCAATACGATTAGTTTAAATTCAGACGGAAAGTAGAACACGGAGTGTTTTAACATTAGATTCTACCTGACATGTGCGAGATATAGAATATACAAACACCACGTCATACCTTGGAATGTTAATTATCGATATTATTTTATTATTCTTAAATATTTCAATGCTATTTTTAGGGTTCCTTACCTTTTTAAGGAAAATGGGAACCCTTATAAGATACTTTGTTGTTCGTGTTCAAATTCAAACCACATACTCAGATGCACAGCCCCATGTTTTCCTGATAAAAACACATTTTTTACATATTTCTATATTTACTTAGAAAAAGATATGACCGTTTATATCGCAAAAGGAAATCAAAATTCATAGAGTACTTCCGGTTAACCTAGACTTTTGAAATTCGGCAGCTAGCATCCACAGGTACTACTAGGTCAGGAAAAAATCTAAAAACAATATATTTGTGGTTAAATCCTAACCTAATCGTAGGATTTAACATCCTAAAAAATAATAGCGTTAAATAGCGAAAAACGTGTATTTTGGATAGTATAAACGGAATCAAAATTAATAGGGTAGGTACTTCCAATTAACTTAAAATTATGAAATTTGGCAATTAGCATCTACATTTGTGGTTAAATCCTAAAAATAATGAGCTTAAAAAGGGGACAAAATTTGATATTAAAGCCGCTAGTTCCACTGAGGTATCAAATAAAAGTATAAAAAGTGTATTACAGAAAAGCTCGAGAACCTCCAATTTTTTACGGAACCCTCAGTGGGCTAGCCGACTCGCCCTTGTCCGGTTTTTTCCACTATTTTCTATCTCGTCGATCAAACATGGAAAAATTCAACGTCAATTTAAGTATTTTATAATGAAGCCTCTTTTACATTCAGTTTAGTAGCGAGCCCGATAGACGCTCAGCTAATAATTACAGTCGACGAACGACTTTTTTTATGATAATACTAAGAAAAGCTTAATCCACTGATGGCTTACTAACTGTTACTTACTTCCTGTTTTTTTTTTAGTTTTTCTTAATTTTGTTTTTTTTTCTACACAAAAATAATAGAGTTCGATTCCCACTCGAGGCAATGAAATATTTAAAATTTTAATTTCTTTGGTAAAGAGCAAAATTCCGCCGGGGAGTGCCGGCACCAAACACGCAATACCTCGAAAATATGGAAACAGATGTGTCTTGACGGGAACAGCATGTCTTAACTCAAGGTTCCCTCTGTCTACTGCCATATACGGGATACAGCGTGAAACTGAAAATTAATAATAATTGAGTATTCCAATAAGTAAAAGAGCAAGTTTAGTACAAATATAGAGCGTATATTCAAACAATTTAGCATCTATTTCCCAGAGGAGGTCCTCCGTAAATATTGAACTTCGACTTAACAATGTAATATTACGTACAGTTTGCTAGTTAGTCAAACTAAAACGTACATTGATTGTTAACTATGTTATAATTATTATTGGGAAGGAAAGGTTTTATTTAAAAAAAAAATTAACACTAGGTTTCTTCTGCCTACCTATATATACAGCGTGAAGCTGGTTTATTTTTTTTTTTAAATTAATAATTACCAAATTTAGTTTATTTTTTGGGTTCTAGGGTGGCGACGGTGTAGATATGTCATTCCTCCACAGCAATAATTGTAGAAACACAACCGCCAGCGACGACAGTCTGGCGCATTCCAGGAAGAACCAAAGACAGTACGTGTGATAGGAGAAAAACTAGTTCTGAGTTCGTTCGAGTTGAGGGAACGTTCAAAAATAAATAAATAGGTTATAAACGAAGGTTTTCTTTTTTTAAATAAAATATATATTATAAATGTTTATAAGTGTGGCGTTGTGGTCCGTCACCTTCGCTACCAATGTCAAGAATCGGAATGTCTAATACTGGACACTAGGTTCCCTTTGTCTACTCTGATATGCATGAAAGAACGTGAAGCGCCATTTTTGTTAACACTGTATCTTTTATCATGTATATGGTACGCAGATGGAAAAGATTGCCCAGTTTCCACTGTATTTAACGTCGACCTTAGTCGTGTAGCCAAAGTGTGGAAATGAAAATAGTTAATTCCCCCGAGTGAAAATCGAACCCACAACAGTAACAGATCACGTTAAAATATAACTTCAACAGAAAAAACTGATTTAAACAAAACAAGATGAATATCAACGAGAATACTTTTAAACGTATATAATATATAGTTTTTACGTGTATTAAATTTAAATTTAGCTATTTATAAAATGGATCTCATTGTTCTCTAGAAATTCTGGAAACCTTCGTGACGCAGGTAACAAATTACTAACTGAGACACGACGGTTGGGGCTGTTGTTGCGTTATGATTCGATCCCCATACGAAGGAATTAATTATTATTTATTAATATTTTCATTGGTTATTTTCATTGTGTGAGTGGGGAACGAAGTGTCGTTACACTAGGTTCCCTCTGCCTACCCTGTTGCATGGGGGATACAGCGTGAAGTGGATTTGTCTTATATGTACATAAAAATCTTGCGTTATATGACTGAGAGACACTCGAAACTATATGAAGCTTATACTACTTACTACTTACACTGTGGATCCTTGGGAAGTGTAGGGGTGTAGGGAAACACTACAAGTGAATTTTACCGGGCTTCCCCAAGTTCCAACGGGAACAGAAAAAGCCTTAATTTTACGTTTTTCAAGAAAGTTACAGGATATAGCTTATTAGGTATGTTGACATTGATATTTATTTAAATCGTTCATAATAAAATTTTAGATTATATAAAAATATTCGCTCAATATTGACAAAGTTTTATCATATTATTAAAAATGTTTACCTGTGTCTTTGTCTTAAATATAACTATAACTTAAATAAAAAAATATATATCAAGATTTTTTAGTTTCACTTTAATACAGAAAAAAATCAAAGAAAAAATATATTTTTGAGAATTTGGCGGAAAGTGGGGAAAGGACGGTGTCTCAGCACTATGTTCCCAGGTTCCCTCTGCGATCTCAAAAAAAAGGATCTTACAAACTAGATTGTACACTCGAAAGTTTCTAGGTTGTAACTATAGCATATAGCATTTATATTAGACCTAAAATAAAACGTAATCTAGTGAGTAGTAAATGTTATATTAGCGCCTATCGACTCATCTCGGTTTAATGACAACAACAAAATCTATTTATTTACCACAGTGTTAGGGTACTTCTTCACTTAAATTTCGTGTATATTTATTTCTATGAAATGAAGCTAGTTTGAGGTTAGTCGTGGCGCAGGTGTACAAACGTGTGACTGTAAACGCGACAGGCTGTGGGTTTGATTCCCACTCGAGGATTGAATATTTAATATTTCCATTTCTTCGCTCTGATGTCGACGCAAAGCGTGGTGTTGAGTTCCGCCACTCAACACTTAATGCCTCCTGAATTCACCGGAAAATAAGGTGTGGAATGTCTTAACACTTGAGCTTGCTGCTGCAGAGGATACGCGAGACACAGCATAACGCTAAAAAGTTAAAAAATAATAAAACGATAGCATTTTCTTTACTGAATAACCGACAGACAATGCACTTTCAACAAGCGGAGCTATGTAGCGAAGGACTCAAAAATTATACACAAATTAATATTTTAAAAGAATTTGACTATCTGACCTCTTGTGGTGTCTTTCTGTTTGCCTGAGCTAATCTCCAATACTGCTAAACCGATTGCTTGGAGCTGTGAAATAAGAATAGTGGAACTCTGCAAACGTTACTACTTAGAAAAATACAAGGAAGGAAGTTTAGAAGAAGGAAGATAGATTTATATTTCCTTCGCTCTGGTGTCAAGGCAAAACGCGGCGTTGAATTCTGCCACTCAACACGCAATGCCTCCAGAATTTGGCAGAATTTGGGAAACGGAGTGTCTTAATACTTTTATCACGGTTCCCTCTGCCTACCCTGCTGTGTGCGGGATACAGCGTGAAGCTGATTTATGAATTTATGAATAATAATAAAAAAGTATGTAATTTCGCTCTTCCACACAACGCGTCTAGTAAGAAGGCAACCCAAAATCTAGTAACGCTATAGTCTGTAATGAAACATTTTTATTACTATCAGTTGCTTCGGACCCATTCGTGTTTTAGTTTTCTTTTGGGAAATACCACGTTGTTTGCTCTACATGGCCTGTAAATAAACTTCTACTGCATATACTCAGTTATTAGTTCGACTTATTTTTTTGTTTTTTAATTAAATTAAATTAAATTAGCTTCACGCTGTATCCCGCACACAGCAGGATAGGCAGAGGGAACCTAGTGTTAAGACACTCCGTTCCCCACTTTCTGCCGAATTCTGGAGGCATTGCGTGTTGAGTGGCAGAACTCAACGCCGCGCTTAACCTCGACACCAGAGCGAAGAAAGAAAATAGAAATATAAATTTAAGTAAATATTTCATCTCCTCGAGTGGGGATCGAACCCACAACCAGTCGGTTTTGCAGTCACACCTCGTGCCGCTGCGCCACGACCGGCCTCTTTTTTTAGTTTTTTTTTTAGTTTCACATATATTCTAGATATAGCAGTGTAAGTTCTCTAAACTTAAATCATAAGAAACTCCTATCTTGATTTTTATATATTGATTAATTTTGATATATTGATAGTTAAACAGCGAAATCTGTCATATAATGCATTTCCCAGATGGGAAGCGAACCCACAACCAACGCGTCCTACTGCGCTACGAAATATACACTTTCGATCGCTTTTTTTTAAAGATTACCTTAACGTTAGGCCAGTCGGGGCGCAGGGGCACAAAGGTGACTGTTAAACTGACTGGTTGTGGGTTCGATGCCCACTCGAGGAGATGAAATATTTACTTACATTTATATTTCTATTTCTGCGCTTTGGTCTCGAGGCAAAGCGCGGCGTTGAGTTCTGACACTCAACAAGCAATGCCTCCAGAATTCGGGAGAAAGTGCGGAACGGAGTGTCTTAACACTAGGTTCCCTCTGCCTACCCTGCTGTGTGCGGGATACAGCGTGAAGTTGATTTGATTTTACCTTAAGGTATTACGCAATTTTGTTAAAGATTATTATCAATTAGGTAAAACAAAGTTATCCACAAATTATTAAATATAAAAATGTGTATATAACGTACAAAATGAATAGTATATGTTGACTTTTTAATTAAATTTAAATATCCAGTAACAAAATATTCTCCACAGAGTATTTTCTCAAGAAAATCTGAGTAAATTTCTAACAAAGTAACGTAGACGAGAACTAATAATATTATGAAAACTTTTTGTCCTTCTCTTTTATAATTTGTGAAAGAGACAAAGAAGATATAAAACACCAACAAAAATGTATATTTTATAAATATGTGATTGTGGATTTACTTTGTAGTCCAAATATAAAATTTTGTTTATTTGTGGATAGAAATTGTTGAGTTTTAGGTATTTTTAAAAGACTTGAGAAATTTTGACAGAGTGAACTGATTTTTGTAATTTTTTTATTTGAAAGCTAGCTTTGCTTCCCGTGTAGTCCTATTTTTTTTAGTTCATTTCTTACAAAGATATCTATGAGAAATTATATAAGTCTCAAATTTGTATTAGCTATGGCCGAATAACTGAATATCACTGTAATCGATTCCGATGATTCTTTTTGTTTTGAAATGATACATTTTAAGTTGTTTTTTTTTTTGGTAAAAAATATAATTACACTATAATATTTACCACGTGTAATAGTTACATTGCTCATCGTTGCATTTCTTTTCAACCAATTTCAAAAAAGAGGATGTTCCCATTTTCAACAGACTTCAAAAAAGGGAGAGGTTCCTAATTCGCTCGATTAAGTTAATGCTACAACAACCTTACTACAATATAGAATTACTGAGCCTGTTTGCTTTATTTAGCACCAACTTCAAAATTATAAAATCTTTTTTTAATTATTTTTGTTTAACAAAATAAAAATACGTTTTACTTTATGTAAAATTATTTTTTACTCTTTAGTTCGTTATTTGAAGTCGGTTTTTTTTTTGTTAAAAATGAATTTATTATTTGACTTTTTAACTATCATGAAACATTAAGTATTACATTTGAAGATGTGTAATGATGATACCATAGTTAAAGTTATATTTATTATAATTTATCGTTCCCCTTTTATTATTTCATCTTTTTCCTACATTTTATAGTAAAAGAATATAGAAATGAAGTCGCTACGTTTCACAAATTATCATATTTTGTCTTTGAAAACGAAAGTTGTCGTTACAGAAAGAAATATAGAAATAAAATCGCTACGTTTCATAAACTGCCACATTTTTTTTTAAAACGATAGCCATCATCACATTTCTGATCTGGTCTGATCACACCCAAGGAGCCGTTGCACCATGTTACACGAACGAGTTCCACCCGTGACCATGACCATCGTAATATTATTTTTGTTAGCTTCACACCTTATCCCGCATCTAGCAGGGTAGGCAGAGGTAACTGGGAACCTAGTGGGAAAAGACGCTATGTTCCCATTAAGACACTTCTGTTCCCCATTTCCACCAAACTTCTGCAGGCATTGCGTGTTGAGTGGTGGAACTCAACGCCACGCTTTGCCTCGTTATCAGAGCGACGAAACAAAAATATTAATTATTTCATTTCCTCGGGCTTGTGCCCCTGCGCCACGACTACCCTCTATATTATATTACACTACTAAAGATCTGAGTGTAAACATGACAGTTGTTGGTTCAATTTCACTGGGAGTTTTTTTTTCTTTTGCCAGCTTTAGCAAGATGGTGTCAAGAGCTTGTCAGTGATTTTTCCCATTCAAAATAAGCACTTTTTTTATAAAATGTATAAAAATTTTAACGCAGCCAGATTTGAACCCGCGCCTCTTGGAAACAGTCCTAGTCCATGAAAATAATATATTCGATGGTTTTTCTTAAAAAAGTATTTGTATTTAGGAAATGTGAAACAAAAACAACTAAGAATAAAAATATATTAAAACACTACAAGCCAAATTTCTATATTAAAAGCTTAACACGATGATTATTCCTCTTTTAAACGTAACATCATCTTTTATTAATCCGTTACGTCGAGTAATGGGACACATACAAGTACTTAGTTCGCAATTTCAACTATTTTATATTTCGGTTTTCAGTCCCTTTGCGCTAATAACAAACAGTAATTACTGGTCATTTTGTGTAACAAAATGTAATTTAAAGTTTTCTTAATTTTAATTGGGTTTTCTGAGTGTCGTTTTGATGTTAATGAATATGGTTTTGGTTTTAACATTAGTATTTAGAGCAATTCTAACAAACTGATATTTCATTTATCTTACATAAGGTGTTTAAGAACTGATATACTAGGAGTATAACAATGTACACGCAGCTTTAAGCTCCAATGCGGAAGCCATGGTAGCTGCAACTAAAAATGCGACGGTTATGGGTTCAATCCATAGAGAATGGACAATAAATCCTTATTTCCTCGCTCTGGTAGAAAAAGGGCAGCGTTAAGTTCCGCCAGTCAACACGCAACATCTTAAGCTTAGACGGAAAATGAGAAACAGTAACTATATATGGATAACTTAAAAGGAACCTCCTTTTCCTAATCAAATACTTAAATAACTTCAAAATCAACTACTTCTCACCTGTGCGTGTCTTACCACCAATTACAGCCATTTTCATACAAAAGTCTTTCTTATTAACGTTTATACACAAACACGGTTGGTTATTCATAATTTAGTGTTTTGGGCAATAAACTTTACAAGTTATGGGCTATGCGCCATGCCAATGCCCTACAATAACCTCTGTGGGCTAATTTCTTTATTGCTGACTTTTTTGTTTCTTTTACTTAAGTACCTTTATTTGTAGGATGTTAATGATATGTTTTTAACATTTTTAAAGTGTTATTCCACACTTAGGAAAGAAAAATATTTATTTAGAAAGCGTATTCAAATTTTAACGTAGCGGTACTCTAACCCGCACCTCCTGGAAACCGACCAGGCGCTCTGACCACTACTGCATTCGTTAGTGGCCAGTTATATATTTTCTTAATAAGTTATTGATATATTAAGGCCGTTGAGAACTTATTTAGATACTTTCCAACAGCAGGAAGTACCTACCTATAAATTGTTGAAGTTCGAAGTTCGAAGGAATATATTTTTTCAGCGACACGTTGTATCTCGCATCTCGCTTTTTAAGTCATTGTTGCGCCACAGCTGGCCTCTATCAATGTTTATATATCAAATAGATTAGACAAGGTGCGGCGTTTAGTTTCGCTTTTTAACACCGTCGTGTTTATTATGAATGGAAATTATATAACAAAGTGGGTTGATCTATCTAACTAACTATGCAAGGCAAATATAAATTAAATGTTGAACTCTATTTTGCATGACAAAACTAAAAATATAAAAAAAACTTCAAAGCGTATAAATAACCGCACCTAGCTGAACTATATACATGTAAAAATATTTTTATTTACAAATTTTGCCTATGTTTGTTTATTCGATATTGGGAGCGATATTTTTTTGATAACTCATTTCCCCGCCTTTAACTCAGCAGATCTTTTAAATCAACGAAAAAAAATATTTATATTTGCAAATGAAGCCTAACTATTCATTATTGTGTGACACAAACCAATTGACACTTTCTACAGAAACCACAGAGACATCTAATCTATTATATTATCATCATCTTTACGCTGTATCCCGCACACAGCAGGATAGGCAGAGGGAACATAGTGTTAAGACACTCCGTTCCCCACTTTCAGCCGAACTCTGGAGGCATTGCGTGTTGAGTGGCAGAACTCAACGCCGCACTCAACTTCAACACCAGAGCGAAGAAATGGATATATAAATTTAAGTAAATATTTCATCTCCTCGAGTGGGGATCGAACCCACAACCAGTCGTTTTTACAGTCACACTTTGTGCCTCCTCTAAATTATCTCTATAGAATTCAAACCCGCAACCATCACATAAAAAAAAGCTAAATTAAAATTTCAAATTACACAAACATTTTCATTTTCAGTTTGTGTAATTTGAAATAAACAAAAACTAAAACAAAAATAACAATACAACTAACGTATCTCAACGCCGTATTTACAAAATACCTCACCAACGCGCGCAATATAGTCTCGTTTAACATTTAATGTTTGAAGCAAATACATGTAACACGATAATGCCTCATTGACACGAACGGACCGGCTATTCGGGTTTTATTTGTAGTAGCGACTAAAACGATGGGTTTTAGTAATGATGTTACGGTCAAAATTCATAGTATTCATATCAAGAAGAGTAAAAAAAAATCAGCTTCACGCTGTATCACGTAAACAGCAGGGTAGGCAGAGGGAACCTAGTGTAAGGACACTCTGTTCCCCAGACTTGTTACATCAAGAAGAGTAAGATATTTTAGACATATACATTTTGGAAACATAAAAAAAATTAATATAACTAGATTTGAACCTGCGCCTCGTGGAAACTAATTCCCAATTAATTGAAATCAAAAATTATCTAATAAAAGTATTTTAGTTTTCTAAATATGGATTTTTTTCCTAGTTGTAAAGCTTTCCTAACTTTAAAAACATTTAAAATATTTATATGAATTTGAGACATTATGTGTTAAGTTTACTACTTTGAGTGTGTTTATCTTAAAGTTTAATAAAGTTTTCTTACTGGAAAAATCATTCTATAGAATCGAACCCACCACCATCGCGTTTACATTTCAAAGAAGTCGTCTTAATATGAGGGGACTATATTTTTTTATTTTATTTCAAGATTATTTTACATTAAACATTTATCGTTACATTCATGGCAGATGATGCCGTCGAAGCGTTGCGGATTCGATTCACACTTAAAGAAAGAAATATTTTATTTTTCTTCAATTATTAACAAGATAAAATGTAAAAAAATTATAAAAATTAAACAACAAAATTTAGGTTATCAGCAAATCAATTCTAAGGTGATTAACCTTGCAAGCTTTTAAATATTACATTTTTTGAACGATACTTAAATGAGTAGTTAGCATGTTATGAGCAGTTAAACAAATAAACAGTTTTAAATGGGTGATTAGAAATGTAACAGTCTAGTACTGAATTACAACAACTTATTGTAGTAATTATTATAAAATTGTAGAATATTTTTTTATCAGATGTGTTATTCGTTTAATTTTTATATTATTATAATAAAGATAGCATTTAAATATACTTTTATTATTATTTAATTGTTTTAGTGATGTAATGGGGCGTTTTAATAATTATAGTCATTTACTGTAAATTTTATTAAATATATAATTGAGGCCAGTTGTGGCGGAGCGGCACAAAGCGTGACTGTAAAACCGACTGGTTATGGGTTCGATCCCCACTCGAGGAGATGAAATATTTACTTAAATTTATATTTCCATTTCTTCGCTCTGATTTCTGGTTTCTGCCACTCAACACGCAATTCGTCCAGAATTCAGCAAAAAGCGGGGAACGGAGTGTCTTAACACTAGGTTCCTCTGCCTACCCTAATCTGTGCAGATTCACAGCGTGAACCTGATTTAATTTTGATTTTATTAAATAAAATTAATTTTAAAGTGTACAAAAGTACACTTTACTTTTGTTTTTGTATTAATCTGAATAAATTTAATATAGCAGATTCAAATTTCGCCGATATTAATATTAAAAATGTTGTATCTAATCAGAAGTAATGCTGTCTCTATTGAGACACTGCGTATTGAATGCCAAAATGTATTTTGACGTTTGGTGTGTAATCAAAAGCTTAAAAGTACTTCTCGTTGATTAACGGTTTTTGTAAATTTTAATAATTCTAAACCTAAAAAATTAAGAAAAAGTTATACAAGACAAATAATGGAAAACATCTTTTAATTTATGAGTGATAGTTCATAGTATAACATTACTAAAACCATATTTGTAGTTAAACGCCGGAAAATTTAAGTTTGCCATTTTTAAGCCGTACTTCGTCTTGCCAGAGAAAATGAAAATAATTGTTTACCCCGAGTGAAAGTCGCGCAACCAATTAGACACTGCCCCACTGCACTGAGATCAAATATTATTGTAGAAGTTCCTAAAAAGTGTTAGATAATCATCAAGAGCATCGTGACCAGCTTCACAGTACTTGACTGGAAACGATACTATTGTGAGTTCGATTCCCACTCGAAGGAATGAATTATTTTCATTTTCTCGCTCTGGTAATAAGACAAATCGCGTTGTTGAGTTTCGCAATTCTAAATTCGGAGGAAAGTGGAATGTATTAACACTTCGCTCTCCACCTACCCTACAGTATCCAGGATACAATATGAACTAATAAAAAATATAAAATAAATACATTCAATAATACACAAAGTGGGGAATGGAGTCTCTTAACACTAGGTTCCCTCTGCCTAACCTGCTGTGTGCGGGATACAGCGTGAAGCTGATTAAATTTTTTTTTTAATCACATGTACTATTTATCCTACATCCAAACTCTCTACACAAAACTTTCTCAATAAATCACTATGTATACTTATCGAAGTTTTAAAACCTCTTGTCGAAGTACAAAGATTCCTACATTAAGTTAGGGTCTACTTACAGAGGAGGAGGTAGCCACACTCCAACTTGAAATGTTCACATAACAACGATTAGTAATGAGATCCCACTCGTTAGCTTGTATAAGGGCGGATTTGGATGTGGCGTTTTTTTTTAAAAGTACATAAAATAATTATTTTCTCAGCTTCACGCTGTATCCCGCATATATCATGATAGACAGAGAGAACCTAGTGTTAAGAACTCCGTTCCCCACTTTCTGCCAATTTTTTCAAGGCATTGCGTGTTTAGTGGCGGAACACAACGCCGGGCTTGGTGCTGAAAACGAATAAAGTTAAATATTGATAAATAATACTTGATTCTTCCGAGTAGGGATTGAAGCTACAACCATCGTGTTACAGTCACACCCTGGGGCCCCTGCGCCAAGACGGTCCCTAATAAAACAATTATTAGTTATCTGCGGCGAAGCCAAAAAAAGGGTAATGTTTTTTGTAAATCCGTTCCTTTGTTCCCTTGCAACTGTTAAACCAGTGAACCGATTTTGATAAATGGCACGTCGACGTTGGATTTGTCTTGATGGCGAATGTTAGGTACTGGATACATTATTAAAGTTTATGCAGTCAGTTTTTCTGTTTTGTTTGAAATTTGTTGAAAAGCTTTTATTAGGAAATGAAGTTATCATTTTCTTGCTCTAGTTGCGAGGTAAAGCGCGGTGTTGAGTTCCAAACCTCAAAACGCAATGCCCCCAGAATTCGGATTTGTATCTTAATGGGAATGGATGTCTAAGCAATGGGTTCCCAGGTTCCCTATGCCTACTCTGAATGGAATACAGCATGAAGCTAAACAAATATACTCCTAAAGTAAATATTGAACCTTCAACCACCTTTTAAAATATGTCTTTTGCAATAACGTCTACAAAATTATAAAATTATGATATCGTGCGTTTAACAATAAAAAGAAATTACACTAAAAACAAATATTCATAAAATTTGAGCTTAAAAACTTAACTTAATTACATGCCTGTATAATTAATTATATTATATATGGCTTTATAAAAAAGTTTAAGTATTATTCAATTTATAATTTAAGATGGAATTATTTGAACACACCTAGTATATTAAGTATAGACTATACTTTTACGACGGTTGGGAGTTTGATTCCAACATTTCTTTGGTGAGACAGTTGTGGTTTTTTTTCCCCTTGCTCTGATATTAAGACATGCCATGGCGTCGAGTTCCATCACTTAACACGCAATGTCTCGAAAATTGGGGTGGAAAGTGCAGAATGGAGTGTCTTAACGCTACGTTCCATCAGTCTACCCTGCGATAAAGGAAAAAGCGAAGCTTATTTATTTAAATCATATTTTTTTACTAAAAAACTAGAAGATTCGGTATATTTCTGAATAAAACAATTTTCTTAAGAGTATAGTAGTAAGAAACTTTACTGGAAAGCAGCATATAGCAGTGTTCACTTAGCGCGAGCAGGTCTCGTTGCCAAAATCACGTAGCGGCCAAACTTTTCGTCGCAATAAATCACTGTTTTAAAATAAATTTCGAAAAATACTCGAAGCTGCGCCATTATCAACTTCTCGTTTCTTGAAGTCTCTTAAAGTTTTATTTTTAGTTCTAGTTGTATGGTGTTAAAGAAATATATATTATCAATTGTTGTTTAAACTAGATTTAACAAATAGATTTTGATCTCACAGTTTATTGTTTACCAAATATTTTCTAAAATGTGCTATACATTTTTTTTATATTATAAAGTTGAAAAGTTTTTTTTGTTTAGAAAACGTATAAAAATTTGAACGCAGCGGGACTCGAACCCGCGCCTCCTGGAAACCTGGTCGGTTTTCAGGAGGCGCGGGTTCGAGTCCCGCTGCGTTCAAATTTTTATACGTTTTCTAAATAAGTATTTTTCTTTCCTAAGTGTGAAATAACACTATAAAAATGTTTAAAAAAAAGTTTTTTTGTTGAACGCGACTATCTCAGGTGCTACTAGCTCTATTTGCAAATTTCTTCTCGTGTTTTATAGTTTATTTATCGAGAAAGGCTATATTATAGTCAAAGTTATGTACCTCTCGCACTTAAAATCTATCGTCTTATCCAAGTAATATAATAAATGGAAATGTTTATGAGACAGTGTTGAATGTTTGTTTCACCTTCACGCAAAAACTACAGAACGGATTTTAATAAAACTCTACAGTAATATAGCTGTATTACTGTTAGATAAATATCAAATCAGCTTCACGCTGTATCCCGCACACAGCATAGTAGGCAAACGGAACCTAGTGCTTAGACACTTCGTTCCCCACTTTCCGCAGAATTCTGGAGGCATTGTGAGCCAATAAATGAAAATATACATTTGAATAAATATTTCATTTCCTGGAATGGGGATCGAACCCAGAACCAATTGATTTTACAGTCAAACCTTATGCCCTTAACCTTAAATTTTAAGGCTATTAATTTGTAGTATTTACCCAGAAATGTATTTTTTTTTTCCTGATTGTACTGATGCTAGCAGTCAAATTTGATAATTCTAGGTCAACCAGACTATTAATATTGATTTCTTTTATAGTGTCGATACTACTAAATACGCATTCTTTGCTATTTAAGGCTACTATTTTTTAGGATTTAACCACAAATACTATATATAATAATAATAGTTAATATAATAATAATAATAGTTTTCAGATTTTTTCCTATACTAGTACTGTCTGTCGATGCTAGCTGCCAAACTCTACGATTCTAGGTTAACCGGAAGTATCCTATGAATTTTAATTCCCTTGATGGTGTCGAAATACGCGTATTTTGCGATATAAGCAGCCATATCTTTTTTTTTTAAATAAATATATAAATATTCTTTTTATCAGGAAATCATGGGGCCGGAGGTCTGAGTATATGGTTTGAATTTCAGCTTGATATCTCCAAGCATTCCTGAGATAAAGTATCTTGACAGACAGACAGACGGACAACAAAGTGACCTTATAAGGGTTCCTTATTTCCTTAAGAGTTCCTTAGGTACGGAACCCTAATAAGAAATCATGACTCAAAAAGTATAGAAAGTGCGTAGATTTTTTTTTTATAACGTTTAAAAGCTTAATATGTAAGTGATCTTAGCTGTTATTCCCTACGGCAAGGTTAACAATGAAACTTGCTCGGTCCAGATCAGTTAACCAGCATACGTTTTTAACTACGCTACTTACTCAGTTTTGGTTGTAAAACTTACATACTGTTTGTATAATCATTTATTAATATACTGTTTCTCAATTTGATATTTTTTTAATTAAAACTATATTTCATTTAAATTATATTTAGATTTTAAATGAAACTATTTTAACCGGATTAATCGCGTATATTTGGTACTTTTATACATTTTTGGAAACCCGACGTTTCGAACACTTTGCAGTAGTCCGTGGTCACGGGTAGACTGAGGTGGCATTCGTCTGTCAGTTGACATAATTATTATATCAAACTACCGCCAACGATTTCTTAATTGCCTCGCGTACTGCCCTGGATTCCTGCAGAATGAGCTGATAGTATCTTGCCCTCTGG
>JAATLQ010035737.1:42340-74041 GCA_013421005.1 Heliconius erato x Heliconius himera | reverse complement strand
GTGATGTGTCAACAATTAAATGCGTTTTTCTCTAAAACTATTCGTAATTTCAAATTAGTGTAAAGAGCAAATTTTATCTTCGTTTAACGTAGAAAATTAATAAAGTATTTAAAAGGATAAAGATTGATACCATTATGGACAAACATCCCTCAAAATAAAAAATATATTCAAATTACTATTTTTAGACAGAAATATGCTCACTGTATGTTATCCTTAGAAGATACGAATATGCTGTCGCTAACTTTTTTGTAGATCTTATTAAGAGGAATAATACTCTAGTACATTGTTTTCATATAGGACTTACCATTAAAGCAGCGCATGCGTGAAAGTGTCTCAACGGGTAGGACTTTATACACATTTATCATATTTATGTCAAATTACAATAAAATATACATATAATAAACCATATATAATCCTTCCCTGAGAAATACTCTACATATTGGTGAAAACCGCATCAAAATCCGTTGGGTGGTTTAGAAGAAGATAACGTAGAAAGGCCAGACAGAGAAAAAAATCGTTCTTATTTTATAAGATATAGAGATACCTCAGAACTTTTGACTGGGTGAACCGATTTTGATATTTTTTTTATTTGAAAGCTGGTACTTTCCGTGGGGTACCATTTTTTGGTCCATTTTTTTGTTCTTTTCGTTCGTAAAAAGTTACGCTTCACGTTCTAAACTAATAACTTAAGCTAGGAACTAATAAATGACCAAATCGTTATAATTAGTATGCCTCTGACACTTCCATAATTGGGCGACAAAACTTGACAAATATATAGAGAACATTGTCTTCGTCGACCTGATTACGGTATGAAATAGTAGAAGGCGTGTCCTGTTGCTTTGATACTGTCCCGCGCTCACTGTTCTACTTGTTACAGATGATAAATTACTTTAGCTGGTCTATATTTATGAATCTGTGGTTTTTGCTTTTCTAATAATGAACTCGAGAAGCTTGTTATACAAACATTTTATATTTTACAATTTCACAATACACTTTATATTTAAAAAAAAAATATTAAAAATTATATTATTATTTCTGAAATAATAATATAATTTTTAATAAGCATTTTTTTTTATCTTTATTTTAATTTTAATTGTCGGACTACAAACGCTTACACAAATTAAACATATTTTCGGAACGCCATAGTCAAAGAACAACAAGTAAACATAGCATATTAATTTTGAATCTGAACTTTTATATGATTCAAATTATCATGTCGACCTTTTTGATCAATAAGCAAAAACATTTTTTTTTCAATTAAAAAAAAAAGTTAAGTATAATCAACGGATCTTTTAACAAAATAGAAACTTACACGTGTAAGAAGCCGTAGAATTGATGGTAATTAATTACTCTTATACGAAAAGCAAAATAAATTAATATTATTCACACAGGATACTTTGATATTTTTTTATATTGATTTACTGTAAAATTAGTAATTAATTTTATTTGTATCGGTTTAAAAATATTATGAATTTTGGATATCTCTTTTTTAGGTAGTTGCTAGTGTCAAGACGCTCCGTTTGCCGCTTCCTGTCCTAATTCAATATATTGTGTGTTGAGTGGCGGAACTCACAGAACTACTAGAGTAGTTAAATGTAAATATTAAAAAATAAAAATTAAATTTAATTCACGCTGTATCCCGCACACAGCAGGGTAGGCAGAGGGAATCTAGTGTTAAGACACTCCGTTCCCCACTTTCTGCCGAATTCTGGAGGTATTGCGTGTTGAGTGGCAGAACTCAACGCCGCGCTTAACCTCGACACCAGAGCGAAGAAATGGAAATATAAATTTAAGTAAATATTTCATCTCCTCGAGTGGGGATCGAACCCACAACCAGTCGGTTTTGCAGTCACACCTCGTGCCGCTGCGCCACGACCGGCCTCAAAGTAGTTAAATGTGTGTTAGTTTTATAGATAAAAACCTAATACAATTTTTTTTCCCAAAAATAAAAAGTTACTTTTTTTCAAACAAAATAAATAATAAAATTATTGTAGTAAAATAAATCGCCACTTGTCAAGAAATACGCACGCAGACGTCAAAGTAAAACCGCCACATACGCCTCATTCCGAAATCGAGTTGTAGGTTTTGGCTGCAAAGTTCAAAGTTTAACCTTTATTAGTATGTCTTTACGTTATTGGTACATATATACGTAATAATGTAACTGCGTCACGCGAAATACAGGTATGGATAAACATCGTAAAATAAAAAAAATGTCTAAACTGTTGAGGTATCTTGATTAATTTCTTTAGCTATGGGTTTAAAATATTTTACCCTATATGCTGTTCCCGTAAAAGAAGCGCTGACGCTTCCACACAAATACATAATATATAACACATACACGTTTGAACCAACGAATAGATTTTTACAACAATAAATCTTCTTCGTATATTTTCCGCATGTTAAAGGATAGACACGGTTTACCTCGTGACAAATTGTTACGTCTTCCTTCAAGCATTGACGTTTTAGGGTAGCAAAATCCAATGTCACTGTTGCCTTAACTTACTTGCCATAGGTTGTGGTGATTGGCCATAAAAAAATATTATTTTGTGTTACTTTCATGCAGAGGCCAGTCGTGACGCAGCGGCACAAAGCGTGACTGTAAAACCGACTGGTTGTGGATTCGATCCCCATTCGAGGAGATGACATATTTACTTAAATTTATAGTTCCATTTCTTCGCTCTGGTATCGAGGCAAAGCGCGGCGTTGAATTCTGCCACTCAACACGCATTACCTCCAGAATTCGGCAGAAAGTGGAGAACGGAGTGTCTTAACACTAGGTTCCATCTGCCTACTCTGCTGTGTGCGGGATACAGCGTGAAGCTGATCTAATTTAATTTAATTTTACTTTTTTTTTTTTAATTCTTATTTACACTACAGACTTATGGTCCGTACCTTTTGCTATTATTACATTTCTTTTAATTTTTTTCTGTAGATATTACCTAAAACTAGACTTATGTTATTACATACATATTTACTTTCATGCTAATTTTACTTTCATGCTTCTCCCACAAAAATAAGATATTAGTGTTGGGGTACCCTGTTCTACACTTCAGGCCCATAGAAATATTGCATGATCATTAACATTTTTATTGTGGAAATCGAACTCATAACCACCGTGTCGGTCTTAAACTATCGCATTACACAACAGCGGTGTCCAACTTATTGTACATATTACACGAGAATTCTCTAAGTATTGAAACATTCCTAATTTTAGAGCAACTTGAACCATATTCTGTATATCAAGAGATTCTAAGCTTTAAATATCCCTCTTATGCTATTTCCAATACACTCCAGGATCGTAAATTAATCATGCGAGAGGACAAAATACGACTCACACATAAAGCGTCCCTCAACACCAATCGAGAGGTTCAAGTGCCAGCAAGTGGAGGGCCATCGATATCGCTATCTGATGGACAGCTATGAAATTCATGTTTAGCCAATATGTACATATAATAAAACTGTAACTCGTTGCTGTCTGTACATGGAAGATATATAAAAAAATATATATTGGGAGTACTTATTAATGTAAAAGAATATAGAACAATGATTTTTTTAATCTTTGTCTGTTTGTCTGTTCATTTGTTCACGCTTACCTCAAAAACGGCTTCACAGAATTAAATATAATTTTCATTGTCGTATTTTGAAAAACTTTTCTTAATTTTCAGTGTTTTTATTTTATTAATAAAAAAGTTATGTTAGTATTAAGAAATTATATGCGACAATATTGTCACAATTTTTTTATTCTTTTATGAATTGGCTGAAACTTTAGTTATCAATGTATGGATATTGTCTTTAAAAGATAATTTGTTATTAGATCATAATATTTCAGATCAGAAAATAAATGATTGCAGGTGAAACCGCGAGCGCGTCGCTAGTATGAAATATACATATGTATGTGTTAAATGTACAAGTAATTAGGTATGGTCAGTATGAATTAATTTGAAATGAATACTAAATTCAGTAAGCTTATTGAGATTACCCACTTTATTACATTCGATCTAATGGTCTTTCTACTGCAAATACAGAATTTGTTAAAGTATAAACGATAGTCATCTATCTAATATGTCTTTAATTATAACGTTATTTTCAATAGAGATTGCATATGTATTTATTTTATTGAAAATAATATTAAAATTTAAAAATATCTTTTGTTTTCGGAAAATAAATAAAAAAAACCTTTACCATAACTCGTAAACGAACTTAATCGTGCGACTTATTTTACTCTTTTTGAACCCAGTCGTAGCCCAGCGGCACGAAGTGTGACTGTAAAACCGACTGGTTGTGGGTTCGATCCCCATTCGAGGAGATGAAATATTTACTTAAATTTATATTTCCATTTCTTCGCTCTGGTGTCGAGGCTAAGCGCGGCGTTGAGTTCTGCCACTCAACACGCAATGCCTCCAGAATTCGGCAGAAAGTGGGGAACGGAGTGTCTTAACACTAGGTTCCCTCTGCCTATTTTAAAGTAGCACTTAAATCTTAATATAAAACTAAAACGAAAGAAGAATATTGATTTGTTTACAATAACGTCACACTATAGTCCTTATTCGATATAATGAGATATCAGGATAACAGACCGCACGAACATGAATAAACTAACCGTAATGTCTTTTATACCCTCGCTTTAGTACTAAAAGGAACGCTTCGCGGTTTGCCGAATTTGCTTTGAAAATGATAGCTATTTAAAGTCGCTCAGAATTCGAATTGGAGATAAGACTGTAATTGCTGACGTTATAATGTATTTCCAATTTAAATAGCCTTTTCTATATAGAAGACATTGAAGGAAATTTCTAGGATGATTTTGTTACTAAGCATTTTTGTGATTATTTTGTATTTTGACGTAATAATGTCTTAGACATCGATGCCCACCTGAACGCACCAAGAGCGCATTACAAATAAATGTTAACTTCGAAAGTTAAGCCTAACACCTTCAAACTGTATAAACCCACCACTAGATTGTGTGTTATCTGTATATTAAATCAGCTTCACGGGATACAGATCCCGCACACAGCAGGATAGGCAGAGGGAACCTAGTGTAAGACACTCCATTCTCCACATTCTACCGAATTCTGGAGGCATTGCGTATTAAGTGGCAGAACTCAACGCCGTGCTTTGCCTCGACACCAGAGCGAAGAAATGGAAATATAAATTTATATAAATATTTCATGTCCTCGAGTGGGGATCGAACCCACAACCAGCCTACAGTCACACTTTGTGCCGCTGCGCAACGACTGACCTCAATGTTAATGTGAATTGTAATGTGTATATTACATATCGTATATTTATTAATCTACTAAATATTTTAATTGTAGTAGGGTGATTCTTCTCACCATACTTTTCAATTTACTTATCTTATTACTGATAAAATAAATCATATTGTAAATAGACCGCCCACATCCTTTTGTTCCGCGAGTCAACAGCATAAATCACTAGCGGCGTTTAATGTTTTATAGCGGGAGGATTCAGCGTCAAAAGCACCGTAAATATGTCCCGTGTGAGGGAACCTTTATATTTTATGTCCCTGTTCTTTCGTACATGTTACTTTAGTATCTTATTTTAAAATGTTTTTGTATTTCAATAATGTTGCCCTAAAATATTTGTGGATGTTTCACATTGTATACTTTAAAATAAACATATAAAATTTTGATATAAGCGGCAAAATTATTAATATTTCATGATACACTTAATAATTTTTTTTAATAAGAAAATACTACAAAAATAGATTTTTTATTTCCTGAAGATGATATATACATACATACTTCCCTACGTAGTAAATATGTATATAGGATTCGTTGTCAACGTTTTATAAAAAAATTAGAAACAGAATGTATAGAGGCAGAAATAAACACCGTTCTTTAGCTTCCAATTCCCTATGCGAAAATCGATCCCATGAACATTCCTTAATAAAGTGAGACCATTCCCAAGGTACAAGACACGATATAGGTTTTTTTTCCGCTTGACGCTGTATCCCGTAGCAAGGTAGTAAGAGGAAGCTTAGAGCAAAGATACCTCGTTGCCCACTTACTGCCAGAACTCAACACCGCACTTGACACAAGAGCAAAGAAATTAAAATAACAAATATTTAGTTACCTCGCTTGTGCCACGCCACGACTGACCATATACCTATATGGTGACAAAAGCGAAAAATAATAAATAAAATAGATTTAATCAATCTATATACCATATAGGCTTACTACACCAACTAGCAACTCGTATATCTTATTTATATATATAATTATTTGGACTAAATTCATATGCTTGCCATATTGTATTTAGTAGTAAATCTTTATACGCGAAACCAAGAAACTTCTATCTATTCCGGCTTTAAGGGTTTAGTAGAAGGTCTTTAAGTATTAAGAAAGCTATCGGTGCCGCAGCTAATGTGGCCAACAGTCGCTTAATACCGACCCCGGGATTCAGTGAACACTAATCTTCGCTGGTTGGGATCTGAGATTAGATGTATTGGAAACAACAGCTCTAGTGCACAATATGATTAAAGTTACTTAAAAAACTGTTATCAAAATTTATAAATTGAACTAAAATGCAAAAGTAAGTTAGGAGCGTAGATGTACTCCATGGGTAATAATATGCAATCCCCAAACGCTACGGTCTCTGCATACCTCTTTCACCTCGTCCACTGTCAACCTCTACATACTTCCGGGGGGTTCCCCACTTTCCGCCGAATTCTGGAAAATGAGTGGCGGAATTCAACACCGCGTTTTACCTCGAGACCAGAGCGAAAATATGAAAATATATAAGTGGATCGAACCCACAACCAGTCTCGTTTACAGTCACCAACTTGTGCCCCTGCGCCACAACTGGTCTCATATACTTATTAATTAACAATGTCTTATGTATAGGTATTACACAACAAGTTCAACCAAAACGATTGCTTTTTAATTAATAATAACAAACACGAATAAAATATTTATTGAGAGCAGAACGCGAGCACTAGAAAGAGGTCACGGTAAGTGGATTATGTGGAAGAAAAATATTAATCTTGGCAACAATATCCGGCTTGCCGTCAAAATAAATAGGCAAAGACGAAAAAACAACACTTAGAATACCACTAATAAGATAAATGAAAATGTTCATATGTTTATCTTTTAACCATCGTATAGCAAATAACGAGATTATTATTATTTAGTTCTATATATTTTATATTCTTTTCTAACTTCACATTGTATCCCGTACGTAGGAAGGTAGGTAGAGGGAACCTTGGAATCTATTGTTAGGACACACTGTTCCTATAAAGACACTTCTGTTCCCAACTCTGTGCCGAATTGTGGAGGCATTGCGTGGTGAGTAGCGGGAATCAATGCCGTGTACTATCTCGTTTCCGGTAGGCAATGAAAATATGAAATGTTTCATTTCCTCGAGTGGAATCAAACCCACAACCTATCGCGCTTCTGTAAACAATCGCTTGTGCCCCTACGCCACGACTTACCTTGTCCTGATAGTATAAATTAATATGAAACGAGATATTATTCTCAAAAGTATGTATAACTTAACACTTTATCTTGTATATAGCAGGGTAGAAATAAAGTAGTGTAAAGACACTCCATTCTCCGCTTTCCACCCGTATTAAAGAATCTTTTGTAACTTTCCCTAGAGCGAGAAAATGTAAATAATTCATACTCTGAAATAGGAATTGAACTC
Organism: Heliconius erato x Heliconius himera; assembly: GCA_013421005.1. Classification (NCBI taxonomy): domain Eukaryota; kingdom Metazoa; phylum Arthropoda; class Insecta; order Lepidoptera; family Nymphalidae; genus Heliconius; species Heliconius erato x Heliconius himera. The sequence continues at coordinate 66,382 of JAATLQ010035737.1, read as the reverse complement.
ACAACCATCAAATCATCAAATCTTTCAAATATTTGTAAATCTTACAACAATTAAAAGCACAATGAAACTTACGAGTAAACTTATTCTAGTGGGACAACTAATAATATACATACTTTACTTTTTAAATATTTTAATAGTATTTTTTTATTACCAACATTGTAAATTGTTACAAATAATACAAAAAGCTTTAGAGCTAAAAACTTTATATAAAATACAAGTGGTGGATTGTAAAAATAGCATTATAAAACAATATTGAGAATATAATATTAATTATCTGTCGATAATCGAATCGATAGATAATTAATATTGTCGAAACATACCATTATTAATAATAATAAAAAGAGAAACGCATATCAAATCCCTCTTTCTAGTCTTTCTTTTTCAGATTTTTATTTTTTATAAATTTTGTGATGCTTTAAAAAAATATTTCATCAAATAAAACGTAAATAGATATATTGAAGTTTTAACTTTTAAAAGTTTATATCTGAATTAACAGTTTGTGTTTTTTTAATGAATACACTGATGTCACTTCAATCGTTTTGATTATAAGAAATAAAAAAAAATATGTTCTGATTGAAATAACTTGATTTTACATCTATTTTTTTTTTGGGAACTTACGTGTTAAAGGAGCCAATTGGTAACACAAAATTGTTGTCCCCATTAGGTGTCCACAAAATGATAGGAATTTTCATCATTTGTAAATATCATCAAGTTAAAATAAGAGAAAATAAACCATTTAATTTTAACATACAATGACAAAAAATATAAAACACATACATGATTTTAATAAAACCAAAGAATAATTTTTAATATTTTTTTTATCGACTTTAACAATATCCGTGATCATAAATAAATTTATGTAGAATATTTAAGAATTAATTTAAAAAAAAATATCTATTTAAAACGTCTATATATGAAATAGATACTATGTATGTAATGGAACATTGACACGCTTGCCAATGCTCGACAAGCGTCCACAAACTCAAAAATGTAAACGGAGTGCTTGACTTGCTAGAGCTCGGAAGTACTTGTTATCGACTTGGGCTAGTTCGTTTTTTTATTTGACACACAAACAAACACAAACCGAGTGTTTATTTGTGTGTTGTGTTGTGCAGTCCTAGTACCGTATTTTAATTAAATTCTTAAGTGAAAAATTAAGGTATTTTTTATACCGGGCTTTTAGTCACCGGGCGCTTGGAGCTTGTAGAGACTTGCCGAGACTTGGCAAGTATTTAAATGCACTTATTTAATAAAGCTCTTCCGTTACTTACTGACAGATCATGATGAACCGATTGAAACTTTCTTAGAGCACTGGGAAAATATAAGAGAATATTTCTAAAATTTTCTACGGGAATGGGATAAAACTAAATTTGCCAGATACAATACGGCATGGATCATAAAGTTCTTGCAAACACAGTTGTAGGTGGATACCAATATCTTATAAATTTATAAAATAACAATAACAATGAGTTCTTTTGTATGTGCTTAAACATTTTCAATATTAAATTCATAACTTAAACATACGAAATTTAAATTCTCAATATTGTAGGTGCCACAGACCTTAAAAAAACAAAAAATATGAATTACGTAGTTTCAGAATGTTTCTTGGTCTTTCTGCTTTCTATATGTAATAATCGGAAGCTTATATTTCAAATACACTATTTTAATGACAAAAATTATAATTTAAATACGTAAAACCAAATGTAAGTCCTACTTCCAGACTGAGAAAACGGTTATATTTTAAAATATATGAATAGCTATCGAACCCCCGATTATCGCTTTTACAATCGGACATCCAAAATGCACCACAATATCATTACTTATAAATGCATTAAATTAGATACCATTATTAAAATAAAAGAATTTCAAAGAATAAAAATAGACCTGCTTCTAGGGCAGTCAGTCTCGATAATCACATCATCACCATTAAAAATTTGATCAATCATACCACATATCATCAAAGAGAGTCATTATCAAAACCAAAAAGAGTTTTAATTCAAATTTACATACACAGTCTTATTTTGCCTCTAATTTAATGCCTAAATATTTACTGCTGTAAAATGTGTTTAAATGTAAACTGTGTAAAAAAGCTTGTAGGTTAAAGTTATTACTTAAAAAAAAAATTATGACACATTGATTGATACTTAGACAATAATTTAATATAATATATAAAAATAGAAAAATATGAGAAATCTTTTTTTATATATACGAGTATATGTACGTAAGCCTCTTACGACTTGACTTAATTCAGAAATAAGTCTATTTACATATAATTTTATATATTTTTTTAATTTAGAAACAATCTTAACAAGTTACATATAAAATATAAGCTATATACTTTTTGGCATATATTGAACTATTCATTAAATTAATCATATCATACTTATTCGTGTAAAATATTACACGTATTGTTTTTTTTTCTGGAAAAAGTTCCGAGTCTGGAACTTAACGCCGCGCTTTACCTTAACACCAGAGCGGAGAAAATGGAATATCAAATATTTTTTTTCTTCGAGTTGAATTCTAATACACAACCTGTCGCATTTACAACTATACGTTAGTGTCAATGCAATATTACTTATATATTTTTGATAATTTCATAGTAATAAATTACAACAAACATTTAGAACGCCATTTTTAAAGCTTTTTTTATAAGTACTTTTGTTATTGCTAAAAAAAAAAATATGTAAATAATTTAATCCAAAAACATATATTACATTTAAACTTATTTTGTATTTAAATATTTTATTTTGAACCAAAACTGATACGGACAGCATGCAAATATCAAAACGATGATATCCTGGGGTTTTGATCCGTGCCTACTCCAGTATGACCAATCCAATATTTCTTTATAAAATACAAAATAAATATTATCATCTACATACGTGCTAGCAGTTATTCATTGATAGCCTCAAAGGTCCTAAAATTAGCCATTGAAATAGCGATCATATAAAAAAAATCGTATTTTGTGACATCACTTAAATAAAATTGGAAAAACATGTATATAAAATATTAAACTCGAGACATGTCCAAAACGAGACTGTAAACAGATTTTTACTTACAAATAATTATTTCAAATCATCCTCCTTCTTCTCCATTAGTTCTATACTTTCTTCCGCCTTCACATCGTTCACAACAACATCCGAAACATCAGTTGCACCTATTTGCAATAAATCTTGTATTTCACGTAAACTCTTACCTTTCGTCTCGGGTACCATGAAATAAGAGAAAATGGCGCCGAACACTGCTACACAGGAAAAAAACCAGAAAGCACCGTAAAGTCCCAAACTATTTTTGATTTTCTGATAACATTTTGGCACCAAAAAACCCATGAAACCGCCCAAAATATTCAAACACGTCATAGCAATGGCTCTAACGTTCAATGGAAATATTTCCGCTTGGATCACGCTTATTATGACGTTGAATCCCATACTGGATATAACGTTGGACAAAATGATAGATACAAAAGGAACATATCTAAAATTTCTTAAAGAATTTTGTTCTAAACGAATGAACTCTTGGAGAAAGAAATAGGTTCCCGCTAATGTCAGACAAACAGCTGTACCTAGGAAGGAGTATATTAATATGGGTCGTCTTCCAACGCGGTCGGCGAATAGTGATGATATTATACCTGGAATTAAACATTTTTTTTTATTTATTGGAGTGTAACACTCTAAAGTTAAAAGAGAATTTTAAGAAACATATGAAATTTTGCAGGGAAACTTCAAAAGTTTTGAACTCTATGTTGAAATTAAACCCTTTGTTAAAACACAAGACTACTTTTGTGGTGAGTTTTGTTGAGCTTTTATGTAATACGCCGCTCCTTGTCTCTCTCTTTGTCTCCCGTATTGGGATCAAACCCACTAATATTATCGCGTTTAAGCAGATGATGTCCAACCCATCGGGATTTCGAGGCATTGCGGGCTGAGTTTCGGGACTCAACACCGCGTTTGTACTTTGTTACCAGAGTGAGGAAATGAAGATATTAAATAATACATTCGTCCGAGTCCAATTCGAACCCTCAACCGTCGTGTCTACAGTCACACGGTAGTGCCACTGCACGCCAAGATTTAAAAAAAAATAGTTTTAAATTTCCATAAAAAATAATAATAGGATTATTAAAAAAAAACTGACCAACAACAAATTTGACAACGCCAAAAATGATAAGGTGCGTCGATAACTCCATATCGGTGTCAATGTCCTGCGTGATGCGGCCCAGATACTGCTGGATTGTGATAGCACCTGTCATTATCTGAGCTACTTTAAGACCTACAACAAATTAAACACCTAAGTCATTTATATTTATTAAGAAAACGTATAAAAAATTGTACGTAACCGCGCTTGGACAGTTTCTAATGAAGCGCGGGTTCAAATCCCGCTACGTTCAAATCTTTATAAGTTTAGTTAATAAATATTTTTCTTTCCTAAGTGTGGAACACTTTAAAAATGTTAAAAATCATTTATAATTGTTCCCTTTGGTGCTCCGTTCTCTCCGACTACCCCGCTAGAGATCTGTATCTCTAGCTAAGTTCGTTAAGTTAGACAAGACTTTATAGTTTCACGCTGTGACCAGCATATAGTAGGGTAAGCAGAATCTAGTGTTTAGATATTCCGTTTCAGAGACATCGCCCAATTTTCGAAGCATTGCATGTTGGGTAACGGAGCTCAACGCCGCGCTTTGTCTTATGATTTAAAGAACATTGTTTTAGAAAACTTTATCACAATTTGTTTTATTACCTGCTGCTATTGTAATAGGACGCCAATAGGTAGTCCCTCTAAATAAATCTAAAGGCGACGTAGAATTTTTCATATCCTTCGATACATCTAGTTTTAATGTTTCTAATCTATTTTCAATGTCCTGAAAAACATTTAAATAATAATTATTAATAAGGGAATTTTATTGCTACATAATTTCGAGATTTGGTCGTAGGTGATGTAGTCGTGGGTTCAAATTACAACTTTCCTTATTTGACAAGAAAAAATGCGGGGCTAGGTTACGCCATACTAAACGTAACGTTATTAAAATCAGTGAAAATTAAGGAAGAAAGTGACAATCTATTAATCCCTTTCTCTCTGTCTTTCTTTTAAGATAGTACAATGATTGATATAAAGAGCAGAACAAACAAACACAAAATTATAATAAAATATTTAAAACAAAATCTAATCATCCTAAAAAAATACAGCTTATAAATGTTAAATTTTCATAATAAATTACCTTATTCCCGTTCAATTTTGTTAACGATCTCTTCGCTTTATCGACTTTGCCTTCTTTCATGTAATATTGCGGTGTTTCCGGTATCCACAAACATGCCGTAAAAAATATCAATGGCAACGCTAGTATTGTATAATTTAATGATGTATAAGACATAAAAGTTCCTATAGATATTATGAGTAGACTTCCAAAATTAAACATAAATCTGGTGACTGTTGAGAGAGAGGCGCGTATTTCCTTATCGGCTACTTCTGCTAAGTATATATTTACTACCTGAAATCATGATTTATATGATGATATATTTATTGAGGCCAGGTTGTACGTTCGATCCCCAAACGAGGAAATGAAATCGTTATTTAAAATGTATATTTCCATTTCTTCGCTCTGGTGTCGAGGCAAAGGGCGGCGTTGAGTTCCGCACTCAAAACGCTTTGCCTCCAAAATTCGGTGGAATGTTGGGAACGGAGTGTCTTAACACTAGGTTCCCTCTTCGAACCCTGCTGTGTGAGGGATACAGCGTAAAGCTGATTTTACTTATATTATTATATTGATTCCGAACTCTCAAGGCATTGTGTATTGGGTGGAGAAACTCAACGATAAGCTTCGCCTTGTAACCAAAGCAAGGTAATGCGAATATTAAATAGTTTACTATCTCGAGTTGAAATCGAACCCACAACCGCCGTCTTTATAGTCACACGCTTGTACGCACCTACACTTGCGCTTTGACCGCCTGTAAATCTTGAATCCTACCTCCAAATTATAACTTATTATATTCCATTTACAGTTAGTATATTGCATTTTTTTATATTTAGAGATAATAAAATAGAATGACGTTCCATTGTTAATAAGATATATACTATATAAAAATTTTATGCATTTAAATGGTCAGTTTAAAGCTTATGGGACAGTCGCGTTGTAACCCAGGGACACAGCGATTGGTAACAAGACAAAGCTTGTTATTAAGCGCCACCAATAAAACATATAATATCTAGAAAATTAGGCAAAAAGTGGAGAACGGAGTGTATTAATATTGGGTTCCCTTTGTGCACTCTGCCTATATATAGGAAATAAAGAGAGCCAAAAATTGAACACTTACCGAAGCAACTAAGCCGGTACCAAAACCCCATAAGAACTTCATTATATACAACATCCACGCCCGCGTCCCGATTGCTGCTAGTAACTAAAAACAATTAGAAAGACATATCTAAACGTACTGAATCCTTTCGTAAGAATAATAAACGAAAATATATACGAAATACGAAATAAAACAAATATAATAAACGAAAATCTTATATTATATTTATGAATTGATAAATGAAAAAATAATCTCTAGTAATAGGAAAGTAGTTGTATATATATACGTTATTTGCTTCACGCAGTCGTAGGGTCTCGCACATAATAGAGTAGGTAGAGAGAGCCTAGTGTTTAAACACTCTGTTCCCATTATAATTCTTCAAATTTCCACTTTCCGATGTATTCTAAAGGCATTGCTTGTTGAGTGGCGAAAATCACATATCGTACCCCCGAATGAGAATCGAAGCCACAACCGTCGAAAGCTTGTGCTCCTGCGCCACGACGACTTTTACAAAATAAACGGAAAACAAATAATATGCCGAAAATAATTATAATCTTTTAATTAAATTGTAACATCGTATCGTATCGTAAATCGATAGTATCGATAATGAGCATGAAAAGTCTTAAAAGACGATAACAAATTGGTACTTATGTTGTATTGATATTATTATTTCCCATGAAATTCAAGCACCACTCAAGTACCCACCTGTGAATAGAGTGCGTTGAAAGGGGTGTTGTTTATGAAGATTTTATTGTAGTACCGCTTAAGAAATTAAGCGGTACTACATTTAATAATAATAATTATAACATATTGCTTAAAGCTTAATTCAAATTCAAATAATTTTATATATAATTTTAGGGTATAGTAAATACAGTGCTAAGACATTCCAACACCGCTCTCTGCCATGGTACCAGACCGATTCCCTCGAGTGGGAATCGAACCCGCAACCTATCACTTTTAATGTCACACGTATACTAATATAATAAAGCGGAAGAGTTTGTTTGTTTGTTTGCTTAAACGCTAAGGTTTCTGGATGTACTGGTCGGATTTACTTTGTTTTTGTTTTGTATGAAAGCTGGATTCTTCAGAAGTGCTATAGGCTATATAACATTACATTACATACCTATATATTCTAAATATATTCAAATAGTTTATAATTTGACATGCAATTTATTCTGCCATGTTAATAACAACCGACCGTTGCTAAGCAATTGTTTGCAAAGTTTGTTGTTTTCAGAAAACATCACCCAAAATGAACTTGTTTGCTTGATATTCATCTTTATGAACATAAATATAATAGTCACTTTTAGCATTTTAGAAGGAGATGTCACTGATTCGAAATGACCTAGCTTTCGGGCGGCATAGTATGACCGACGCGAATGGGCAGAAATTTTCATACATTTACAAAATATTGTTAATTTGTATGTAATTATTTACTGTTTATAATTAATTTAAACTTGACTTTGGTTCTCTTCTTCTTTTCTTGGTGTGGTATAAAGTTTGGTCCTGCGCGACATTGCTCACTACTTTTTATTTAATGTTTATCTATTCTATTAAAAATACATTTATATTAAAACACATTTATATTGAAAACTTACATCAAGGAAATTCAATAAGCAAAATTTTCGGCTTTTATCTATAGTAATATAATTAAGTGGAAGAGTTTGTTTGTTTAAAAGCTAAGATCTCTGGATCTACTGGTCCGATTTACTTATTTGTTTAGCTACATTTTTCAGAAGTGCTATAGGCTATGTAATATTATGGTGTACGTATTAGTTAGCCTTAAATGACGAAATAACTATAATAATGAACGCCATCGAATTGCTTTAAGGGCGTTAATATTGAAACTTACGTGCGAAAGTTATTCCATCATCCAGGATTTTTTATGAAGAAATACTTTGTCGTTTATAGTATGTAATTTGAACGTATACTTTATGAGAAAATATAAATTTCAAAAAATTCAACGCTCCGTTTACGGTCGCAAGTATAGCCATGAGTCCAGCGGGGGCGCCCTTGCCGCCAATTTCGTCATCGCAAGCAGCCATGTTAGTGCTTGCAGTTTCTCAAAATTATTGAATGTATAAATTATATTAATTATATTGATTATCTTATGGAAAATGCAGGATAAAAAAACAATTATAAGTTGTATGCGAGCGAAGCCGCGAATGGGCCGCTAGTATATTATGAATATTAATAAGAGTTTTTTTTTACATACCGTTCCAAAGCCAAAAGGCACTGCACTTGTCAGCACGGTCATCTTTCTTCCAAACGTGTCTGATATGAAGCTCGCGATGATACTGCCCACTACAAATCCAGGAGCTGATAAAGCCAGCATTGTCGATATTTCGTCCTGCATAAAGAAAAATATTTATTGTTTTTTTTATTGTTTTTAATAAAATTGTATCAGCTTCACGGTGTATTCCGCACACAGCAGGGTAGGCAGAGGGTACCTAGGCATTACCTGTTGGGTGGCGTAACTTAACGCCGTGCTTTGCCTCGACAACAGAGCGAAGAAATGAAAATATAAACGTAAATAAATATTTCATCTCCTCGAGTGGGTATCGAATCCACAAGCAGTCGATTTTACTGTCACTTCGGGGTCCTGCGCCACGACTGGCCTCTATTTTATTGTCATTTTTAGAAAACAAAAATAATAATTAATAGTAAAAAGTTTAAGTCAACAGCAGATTTTGAACGTCAACTTAAATATTAACTTTAATATTTTTGTAACCCTACTATTTTCACATTATATGATTGAACTATTTTATAAAGTTCAATACATAATATATAGATACATACTTACTTCACTAATATCAACATTTGTTCCGTTCTTTTTGAATTTTGGTAGCACTGGAGTTGGCCAAGCTGAGGACACCCCCATTGTGACAGTTGCAAGTGACACTAAAATATACAATACAATATTGTTTTATTTATTTATTTACTTCTTTAGCTGAATTTTAACCCTGATACGGTAGGTAGAGGCATGGGCGTAAGAAGAGGAGGTGAGAGGGGTAAGGGCTGTCCGTGCCCACCCCAGAGTAGTCTGATACGCACCCAGAATTTTTATTAATATTAAACTAAGCAAGATTGTTTCTCTATGAGTTAAGACACTTCGTTCTCCACTTTCCGCTTGAATTTGAGACACTAGAGTCTTTTTAATAGAAAAATTAATTTAAGTATAAAATGTAAAAAATATTTCGCCATTGACACTATGTCATTCCTCGAATTCGTTAGAGAAAAGGGGAAAGGGAGGTTGAGTTCACGCAACTCGAACACAACTAGGCATTCATAAGATATGTAAGCATATAAAACTAATGTCAGTATTCAATCAAATTGTAGATAGAGAGAAAATAGTGTTAGGACACTGCGTTCCTCACATTCTGCCTAATTTTCCGAGGCATTGGCGAGGCGTGTTAAGTGGCAGAAAGCCAGCGCGAAAAAATGAAAATATTAATAAATAATCATTCCCTCGTGTGAGGATTGACACCACAACTGTCGCGTTACAGTACACCCGACGCCCCTGCCCCACAACCTATTTATTATTATAAAAATAAAACCGGACAAGCCCGAGTCAGGTCGCCACCGATGGTTCCGTACAAAAATTAGAAGTCTCGAGCTTTTTTTGAAATTCAGGCTTAGCTTAGCCAGAGCCTTTTCATCTGATACCTCAGGTGAACTAGCGACTTTAATACCAAATTTTGCCACCCTTTTAAGGCTACTATTTTTTACAATTTAACCGCAAATATATAGTGTTCAGTTATTTCCTGAACTGAGACTACCAGTAAATGCTAGGTGCCAATTTTTATAATTCTAGATGAATTAGAAGTACCCTATTCATTTTGATTTCCCTTATAGTGTCGAAAAACGCGTTTTTTGTTATTTAAGGCTTTTTTTTTACGATTTAACCACCAATGTATAGATTTCGGATTTTACTCTAAACTAGTACTACCTGTAGATGCTAGTTGCCAAATTTCATAATTCTATGTTAACCAGAAGTACCCTATTAATTTTGATTCCGTTTATAGTATCAAAATACATATACTTTGCTATTTAAGACTATTATTTTTTAGAATTTAACCACAAATATATAGTTTTTAGATTTCCTGAGCTAGTACTACCAGTAGATGCTAGCTGCTAAATTTCACAATTCTAGGTTATCCGGAAGTACTCCATGAATTTTGATTGCCTTGATAGTGTTGAAACACGCGTTTTTTGCGATATAAACTGCCATATCTTTCTTCTAAGTAAATATAGAAATATGTTTTTTATCAGAAAATCATATATATATGATGAATACATGGTTTGAATTTCAACTCGTTATCTCCAAGCGTTCCTGAGATGAAGGGTCTTAACAGATAAATAGACGGACAACAGAGTTATCTTATAAGGGTTTTTCTTAAAAAGTACGGAACCCTAAAAAGATTTTATTTTAAAACTAATGTCTGCTCTACCACAAAGTAGAGATATGTATATAACAAGTATAGTAAAGATAGTACAAATGGCTACAATATAGCCCATATGGGATATTTATTTAAGGTTAAAAATCCTTTGTACAATAATAACCATATACTATTTGTAACTTGTTTACATAATAACACATAGTTTTAAAACAAAATAGGTATTATATTATTAAAGTTATCGTTTCATTGAACACATTACACAATATTATTAAATGCATTATCAGCATATTTCTGTTATGTGTATTTTTAGCTTCACGCTGTTTCTCGCATATAGCTGCCTACCGGCAGAGGGAACCTTGAACCTAGCATTAAGACATTTTGTGCCCATTAAGACACTTCCGTTCTCCACTTTCTGCCAAATTCTAGAGATATTACGTGTTGAGTAGCGGAACTCAACGCCGCAATTTGTCTCATTACCAGAGCGACGACAATGAAAATATTAAATATTTCATTTCCTCCAGTGGGAATTGGATCTACAACCTGTAGCGTTTATAGTCACATAATTGTGCTCCTGCGCTACGTATGGCCTCAATATGCTTACACATATAAATATATAAACAAAGAAATTAAACCCAAATATAAACAAACGCCTCTATAAATAACAAAGACATTCATAACTTGTTAAAATATTCTACTTACGATACTTCAGGACTTATTACAATTTAAAATCTAAAAAAATCACTTACGCGCAAATGTCACAAAATATTGAACTCTTCTATCTTTCTCCATGTTCTGTAAAGAAAAATATTTTTCAAAAAGGACATTTCGCAGATTACAAAGTGTATATAGAAATTCGAACCAAAATCGGATATCTGCAATACCTACATTTTTTTTTCAGCTTCACGCTGTATCCCGCATGTAGCAGGGTTGGCAGAAGAAAACGAGTGCTAAAACACTCCGTTCCAAACTTTCCGCAAAATTTTTCGAAGTATTGTGTGTCGGATCACAACGCCGGACTTTCCTAGGTGCCAGGGCGAAGAAATGAAAATATTAATAATAATAATTCATTCCTCCAAGTGGGGAACGAATTCACAACCATCAGTACAGTAGAAAATGCTCTTTTAATATTTTTAAAATGTTACTACTCATTAAGGATAAAAGAATACTTTTGCAGTACACATAAGAAATGAACAGCGACTCGAACCCGGAAAGGGAGTCTCAAAAAGGTGTCTAAAAAAAAGAGGAACCCACGCCTTTTTTTTCACGCTACATTAAAAATGTTTACACGTTTTTTAAAAATAAATATTATTTTACTTAACAGAAATAAATGCTCTGCTAAAAATTTAAGCGTAGCGAGATTTGAACCCGCGCCTCTTGGAAACCGTCAAAGTCCAAACTGTCAAATCTTGCTATGTTGTTCAAATTTAATTGACTCTTTCTCTCTCTATCTCAATTGATTTCAGTTTTTGGTAATCATGAGATTAGCGTTGTGATATACATATATCATAAAAATATTTTTAAAAACATTAACTGCGTTATATCTTTAGTACTTTAGCTTACTTTGGTCTGCCTTCGTTATTTAGGGCTGGTTATGTCAATGCTTTGGGGACTTCCCACGATAATCTTCTTTGAAACAATCAACAGTTTCATTGTGCATATTTTATTCTGATAGTATTTTTTGTTTACATCATACTGATAACTTTAGGTATAACGAGAGAGGAAGTGGGGTGTTATCTGGTTATGCTTTCAGAAATTCTTAGCTTACTTAGCTGTATATAATAGGTACACTTTATTATCATCTTGTGATTTATTTTAGCATTATTCTTAAATGTAATTAAAAAAATATTTACTTTTTTTTATAAAACGTATAAAAAATTAAATGTACCGTGATTTGAATACGCGCCTTTAGGAAACCGTCCAAGTCCAAACCGTAAATTTTTGTTACGTTTTCTAAAAAAAACGTATTTGTGTTAATTATAGATATTTACATAAAATGCTAGAATAAACTACAAGAATTATCATGTTATAAATTAATTTTTAACAAAAAAATAACGACTTTAAACAACGAACTAAACAGAAAAAAATAATTTTACATAAAGTAAACCATACTATAATTTTGTTAAACAAAAATAATAAAAAAAAAAGATTTTATAATTTTGAAGTCACAGAATTGATAACCTCTTTTTTTACAGAGGCCGGTTAAAAATGTAGAGCTATTTACAATACCATATGCATGATACACGAGTTTTAATTATGTCATTTTATGATCATATTTGATCCCCACTCAAAGAAATGATATTAAATTTATATTTCAATTTCTTCGCTCTAGTGTACAGGCAAAGCGGGGCGTTGGTTACCGCCACCAAACACGTAATGCCTCCACAATTTGATGGAAAGTGGGGAATGGCTATGTGTGGAATATAGCTTGAAGCTGATTTATTTATTTTATTTATTTTATTTATTTTACTATACTCTAATCACGAGATAACTCCCTACTTCCTCTTTAGTTATACCTAAAGTTATCGGTATGATGTCAACAAAAATATTATCAGTATATAGTATGCACAATTAAACTGTCGATCGTTTCAACGAAAATTATCTTGGGAAGTCCCTAAAGCATTGCCTCTCATGAACCAGCCTTAAACAACGGATACAGACCAAAGAAAGCGAAAGTATTAAAGATATAGCCCAGTTAAAGTTTTAAAAAATATATTGAGATAGAGTCAATTAGCTATATCATAAAAGTTAAATTAAAATCAGCTTCACGCTGTATCCCGCACACAGCAGGGTGGGCAGACGGAACTTAGTGTTAAGACACTCAGTTCCTCACTTTCCGCCAAGTTCTGGAGGTATTGCGTGTTGAATGGCGGAACTCAACGCCGCGCTTTGCCTCGACATCAGAGTGAAGAAATGAAAATATAAATGCAAATAAATATTTCTTTTCCTCGAGTGGGAACGAACCCACAACCAGTCGATTTGCAATCACACTGTGCCCCTGCGCCACGACTGGCCTCATCATATAGAGATATATAGATATCATAAAGAGAGTAAATTATAACTATAATTAATGGACTTTATAAGCTTTTGCTTTTTGTTTTTTACAATTTTTAAAGTGTTACTTCATATTTAGTTTCCAAGAGAGAAGTTAAAATTTTTATACGTTTTTTAAAATGTATTTTGTTTTTTTTTTCACTCTGGAAGAAAATAATCAAAAGTACGAAAAATCTTAAAATAAAATCTTCGCGGCTATCTACAACTAACTTCAACACGGCCACGACTCGTCGACTATACTGTACACAAATATAATGTCGCTAGTATACATTAAAAAAATATATACAATTTTTAAACATCAATCCAAGAATACTACAGTGTTTTCGTGTGTTATCTCTTCCTTTTAAACTATCTATATGTGATAACTGTATAAATAATTCGAGGGAACAACTCAGGGCACTACATATTAGCGGATAAGTATAACTTATAGTATATTTTTAAATATACTTGCAGAAAGACCTAATTATAAATAATATCTAACTAAAGCATATAAAATCTTTAAAATGACAGAAAATTGTATCCAATGTAACCTAATGGAAGCACATAAGCTCTTTTGTATATTTTTTTTATTTTTAGATACGAACATCGTATCCTAGTTTTTCGAGAAGCATCAAAAATAAATTTAAATATTAGGTAGAGATAAACATAAATAAACAATGCTTAAGCAGCATTATATTAAGCTTAAAATAATTATCTGCTTTATATATTTTAATTGTGTAATATAAACATTTGAAGGCAATATTAATTAATTGCATTTTAATGTAATAAGCAAAGTTTCAATATATAAATTTTAAATCTTTTTGAATATCAGATTTCACAAAGTTTATAAAAACAATCAATATTATACCATGTAGAGTCGTCGTAATGTAATGTATCTATATTATAGAATTGTGTGAGTGATTTAACCTTACTTTTGTCACAGTATACTTTTAACGTTTTTAAAACTTGGCGACTTTTCTTTATTAAAAAAAACTTTTAATTTTTTATTTTATATTATATTTTTCATTATATTTTTTATTTTAGACATTTCGAAAATTTGGCGCCAAAATTGAAAAAAAAATTATTAGCCTACAACATAACATATTATACAAGATAACGATGTGATGATTTTTATTTATGAATAATTCATTTACTTAAACAAAAACAAAAGCTACTTAAGTAAAAACAAAAGCTGCCTTAAATTGTAATTAAATTAATATAATCTACGTTAATTAATACCATACGTATATATAATATATCATTGTAGGTATTTAAATTGTAGCTAGAATCATAATAACTATTTGGAACTAGTATATAAAGTACGTAGAGCTTAATAAGTTATAATAACACTTATATAAGCAAGTGGCCGGGAAAAATGTTATTGTTATTGATAATTTGTTTTCTTTACTTTTTCTTTATTTAATTAAATTGTAATTTTTTGTACATATATTTTTAATTAATTACTTAAAAGGAAACCTGAAAACTCAGCTCTATGAACTAATGAGCTAGCTTTATTGAAATTATAAAATTAGGAGAAGAGTTAATTGAACTATAAATAAATAATGTAAAAAGCCTAATATTATCACAACACTCACATAAATTTATACGTCTCTACTACTGAGGTAATTTGTTACTTGACTGAGAGTACAGCTACAAACTACAGACTTAAAATTATGAATGACTACAATATACGAGTAAAGACTAAAGACTATAGAATCTAGACAGCACCATAGACATCTAGATAATCTAGACCTTATAACTTAATTAGGCTTAATATCTAAAATCTAAACGTCTGAGAAAAGACATACGTTGAAACATATAATTATTGTTAATTTTTTAATTATTATTTTCTCTTCTAATGTTGCCAAAAGCTTCTATTTATTATTTTATAAATATATTTTGTTAGGTGTAATATTAGATAGATAGTGTGTTCTAAAAAAGCAAGAGGATTGAGATTTGATATCTTTATAATTAATGAGTCGCAAAAACTGAAAATGCAATCAGAGCAAAAATCTGAGTTACAGATAGCGTGAGATATTTACTAAGCATTGATGTATTGAATTCATTCCACGCTTGTCCCCACAAAATTTTGGTCATTTTGGAGATGCTAGTTTCGTAAATATGTTCTTATTTTAAGTATTCATGTTTTAAAAACAAAATATTGTTATAATCTTACAGATTTTTAGTAAAAATTTCCGTATTATAAATACAGTACAACGATATATTGTAATATTTTTTTTGTAATTGGTTAAATGTTGTTTTTTAAGTAACCATATAAAAGATGAGTGATATATATGTTTAGTTTTCGTATAAACTGTCATATTTATTTTTATACCATTGCAAAAGTTTATTAAAAAGTCAAAACTTAGATCGACGTATCGAAGTATATCGAAGTTTTTGTTTAATAACCCTTATCAATTTATCCAACACAAAGTACTATACTTTATATTATTTGCTTAATTATATTCTGATAATAAAGGAATATTTTTAATATTTTACAAGTTAGGTTAATAATATCCAAGTAAAGTATTCATAGCTTATATCAAACGCGAACAATTTGCTTAGGTAATGTTAAGTAATCTGTGATATATTTAATCTGTATATGTTAGTAATTTGACAATTCAAATTTCAACTTCTTTACAGAGTGGACACGACAGAAAGTGTCGTGTGGCATTATTTAGTTTATTTTATAAAGTGAATTAAAACCATAATTGTGCTTTATCTTAGTGATGTCAGAACACGTACTCCCGGCTGAAGAGCCTATACGGTTCGTAGCCCCAGTGATTCAAGATAATCCTACAGGATGGGGCCCGTGCGAGATGCCGGAGCAATTTAGGGACATGCCCTACCAACCTTTTAGTAAAGGTGATCGTCTTGGCAAAATAAGTGATTGGACTGTAGTACAAGATAAGAAATACCAGAGTAAGTTTTAGTTTTCATTATTTCTAACAAGTCCTATACAAAATTAACCGTCATATCCAGTTAATTTTGAGGTTATTTATTAAGTTACTATTTCAAAGTTGTTGAACAAAACAAACATTTAACAAAAACTTCCCATGTTCGCCTTTAATAAAGTATAACATTTTAGATAAGTATGCTTCGCAATTTGGCGCTGGATCGTCATATGCGTACTTCCATGATGAGGACGAAAGTACGTTCCATCTGGTGGACTCGACTCGCGAACAGAAACCTCCGTACCAACGAGGTCGTGGTCGTGGTAACCGAGGCAGAGGAGCAAGAGGCGCTCGCACACCTGGTGGCATGACAACTTTGAGTAAGGTAATTAAAGACTTATTATAATTTAAATACCCAGTAATTATAATATATTTAATTAAAACCTAAGCAAAAAATGGTTAATTTGTTAACAATACATTTTTAAATATAATTTTCAGCAACGTGAACGTAAGCTTGGCAAGAGATGGGGCCAGAGAGGTGCTCCTATGAAGATACGAGATGCATCTGTAACTGTCCGACCTACTTGGGTGACAATTGAAGACATGGACTTCCCACGTCTTGCTAAGTTATCTTTACCTGGAATTAAAGAAGGTAACATATCAATAATGTTTCAAGTTTCTTTTAAAAAACATGGTAATTTCTTGTGTTTAAATTTTTGAGATTGAGCATTATTTGGTGATAGGGCTTAATTCTGCACTTTGTCTTGTTAGCAATGAGGAGAAATGGAAATTATTAATTCTTAGATTAGACGATAGCTAACTTATTCATTTTACTTTTTTTTTCATTTTTATGTTTCAATTGCAAATAAAACAATTTCTTTATATTTTATAGGTGAAGATATTGTATGTTGTGGTACACTGGAATACTATGAAAAGGCTTATGACCGTGTAAATGTGAAACACGAAAAGCCCCTTCAGCGCATTGACCGCATCTTCCATACTGTAAGTTATTTATATATTGTAAAACTATTAGAGGCCATGTGTACCGTTGTGGTACACATTACCATATTTACATGTGTAAACTCTGGTTGTGGATTCGATTCTTACTAGAGGGTATGATTTATTTTCATTTTGTTGCTCTGGTAACAAGACAAGGTTCACACCACTCAATATAATGTCTCAAAATTTTGGATGGATAGTGGGGAATAGGGTGTTGTAGCAATAGGTTCCCTTTAACTACCACATGAAAATGAGTGTGAACCTACTACTTCAGTAAGCATGCTATTCTAACATCATTACAGACAAAACAATGCTACATGGGATGGCATAAAAAAATACTAATAATTACGTTTAATATTAACATAAACTTTCTATAACCACAGGTCACAACCACTGATGACCCAGTCATTCGTCGTCTGAGTAAAACAACAGGCACTGTATACGCTACTGATGCCATTCTTGCTACTATTATGTGCTGCACTCGCTCAAACTACTCTTGGGATATTGTTATTGAGAAGATTGGTAAGTTGTTGTTGGCTCCATTGATGGATTCCTTCTTTTAGGTTTAAAAGGAAAAAGGGAACCTTTATAGGATCATGTTGTTTTCCATCTGTGTCTCAAGACCATTTATTCTTTTTTTTTTTCATTTAGTCGCTCTTGTAGCTAGGCCAAAGTATAGCTCTTATTAGTTTTATAAACAGTGTCTAACTGTAAATGTGATACTTGTGACTTCAAGCTCCACTCTAGAGTAATGATTATATTGCAATGATTTGTTTTTTTTCTATTTTCTATGCACACAAATTTGGCGCAAAGTAATAGATATAAGTGTTATAAATTGTATGTATCAAGTTTAACTTAAATGATTTAATTATGACTTTTGAAGAGTTTCAATATTCAGGTCCTGGCTCCATCATCACACCAGCTTGTTGATACCATAATATTTTATTGGCATCTAAGCTACATATTCTACTACCAAGTTTCATGAGAATACAAATATTACAAGACCTAATAAAAACATATAAAAAAATATTACATTCCAATGCAGGTGACAAGTTGTTCTTGGACAAGCGTGACAATACAGAGTTCGATTTGCTAACTGTGAACGAGACGTCGGTGGAGCCACCAGCGGACGACGGCAACTCCATCAATTCGCCGCGCAACTTGGCGCTGGAAGCCACCTTCATTAATCATAACTTCAGTCAGCAGGTAGTAATCGTTTTTTTGTTTTTTTTTTCACTTTGTTTTATTAATATGCAAGATTTTGTATATCTTTTCACCAGTGACAATAACAATTTCATAATTTTTTATATACATTGAAAATAATACATTTAAAAAGTTTAAAAGAAAACTGCATTTCCTTACATATTTTTCTAGGTACTGAAATCTGGGACCACCGAGCCTAAGTTCAAGTTCCCGGAAGCTAATCCCTTCGTATCTGAGGAGGAAGACGGAGAAGTAGCATCTGTTGGATACCGCTACCGCAAGTGGAACCTTAATAATGGAGTTGTGAGTATTACATTATTAATCTATATATATAAAAGGATTTGTGCTGACTGAGGTAAGACGCACGCAGAGCCGTAACCGCTGATGGTAGAAACGTGAAATTTGGGCAGATGTATATTTTCATATTCTGGACATCCACTAAGGGAATTTAAAAATTTTTAACCCTAAAGGGATGAAATAGGGGTTGAAAGTTTGTATGGAAAAAAAATTTAATCTGTACCGTTTTTTATAAAATTTGAAATTCAGACTCTTAAAAATATTTCATTGAATACGTGTTTCATGGTTTTAAGAATTCAACCCCCTAAGGGTTCAAATAAGGGGTTGAAAGTTTATATGGAATAATCTTTAAATTGCCACCGATTTTTATAAAAATTTAAATTCAGACTTAAAAATATTTTATTAAACACGTGTTTCGTGGTTTTTTTAGAATTCACTCCTAATAAGCGGGCGAGGCCGCGCGCGCCCTCTAGTTATTAATAAATAATATGAACTTCTAGATTTTGATTGATTTCCTTGAACATAGCAGGGTGGGTACACAGAGTGAACCTGGGAACATAATGTTAAGACATTCTGTTCTCCAGTGAGAGACTTCTTTTCTCCACTTTCCGCCAAATTCTTTAGGCATTGCTTGGTGAGTGGTGGAACTCAATGCCGCGCTTACCTCGTTACTAGAATGAGGATAGTATAATATTAAATCTTTCATTCCCCCACGTGGGAATCAAATCTATAACCATCGCATTTACATTCATACGCTTGTGCCCATGTGCCATGACGGCCACACCTATCTGTGTCTTCTGTATTTTACTCTCAAATCAGTAAATGTTATATTTATATTATTTTAACTTCCAGGTGCTAGTAGCTCGATGTGAACACGACGCAGTGATGCAGGGACCACAAAACGAGACCCAATTCCTGTCAATCAAGGCATTAAACGAATGGGATTCGAAGGTAGCGAACGGTGTGGAATGGCGCCAGAAGTTGGACACCCAGCGTGGTGCCGTACTCGCCAACGAACTGCGTAACAACTCGTGTAAACTTGCCAAATGGACTGTTCAGGTGGGTTGTTTGGTTTTATTTTGTTTATATTTTATTAATTCATGAATTAATTATTGATAATGTTTATTCGGTTTTTTTAATGTACAAATGAAAATAAATTATAAGTTTTTATTTAAAAAAACATTTTTCTTTGCATTTTATATGTAGATTTAGCTATAGGCAGTGAGTCTGGTAATACCTTAATAATAATCTCTGGTAATATCTTAATTTTTGCCTAGTTACAAATATTACTTACTGCATTATAGAATTCAATGGTAATATTATGTTTGGGTCTAAAGAAACTGAATAAACAACATTAAATTAGAACATCTTTCTTGATATTTCAGATTCCCAATTTATATTGTTTATTTTGCATTCAATTTTTCTATTAAGGACTTTTGTGAAATATTTCTTTTTTTTTAACGTCACGCTGTATTTCGCACACAGCAGAAAGAGGGAACCTGGTGTTGAGACACTCCATTCCTCACTTTCCGCCGAATTCTGGAAGCATTGCGTGTTGAGTTGCGCGTTTTGTTTCGACGTCAGAGCAGATAATAAAATGGAAATATAAAATATTTCATTTCCTCGAATGGGAATCGAACACACAACCTGTCGCGTTTACAGTCACACTTTGTGCCCCTGCACCACGACTGTAATATTTCTTTTATAAAACAATAAATTAATATATGTATATGATAAGGAAATTAGACATAATAAAAAAATTAAAAAAAAAACGTACGGGCCAAGTGTCTATAGTGCTGAACAAAATGATAATAATATTAAAAAAAAAATCTTTCATATCTTCATACAATTTCAATAACTCAAATGTAAATATAAACAACTAACACCTATTCCAGGCGCTGCTCGCCGGCTCGGACCAGATCAAGTTCGGCTACGTGTCCCGCGCCCAGGTGAGGGACAACTCCCGCCACGTGATCCTCGGCACGCAGCAGTTCAAGCCGCACGAGTTCGCCGCCCAGATCAACCTGTCCATGGACAACGCGTGGGGCATACTGCGCTGTATTATAGATATCTGTATGAAGCAGAAGGACGGTGAGTGGAGAGTTGTTGTTTTGTTTTTTTTTTTATTGTATATCCCGGTAAGAGCAGGGTAGGCAGAGGAACCTGGGAAACTGGTGTTAAGATACTTCAGTTATTCACTTTTCGACAATTTTTTCGAGATATTTAATAGCAGAGGGAAAATGAAAATATTTATGTAAATTAAATATAATCATTTCTCCCGAATAGGTATCGAACCCATAACCGGCGCGTTTACAGTTAGATGCTATGTCACTGCGCCACTATCGCCATTTGCTATATATTTACATGTGTAATGGGAAATGGACTGTCGTTAACACTTTGTTATCTTGCTTGCTTACTGCTGATAAAGAAAACATTTATTTTATTTTTTTTATTATGTAATATTTTTATTATGATTCATCCCTTATCATACCGCAGTTGGGATAACATTTTTCCTTATTAAAATATAAATATGACAAAAAAATATACAATTGTTTTGATTTAAAAGTTATTTTGCCATGAAAATAAAATATTGCCTACCATTCAATATAAAAAAAATAAGTATTATTTATCTACAAGTTTTGTCTGCTTAGTTCACAAGCATCTTAAAAATAGTCAAACGTAAACAATTTAAATATCTATTACAGGTAAATATTTAATCATGAAGGATCCCAACAAGCCACTGATCCGTCTCTACGACATTCCGGATAACACGTTCGAATCCGACGGCTCAGAGGAAAGCGGAGATGAACCAGTCGACACTCCCTTCGCCCCACTATACTCTTATGGAAATTCCAAGAGAATTTAAATTAGTACTTTATAGTATATACAAATACAGTTTTAATATACATTTTTGCAACTTGTTAGCGTTCTTCATATAAACTCAGTATGTATCTTATATTTTTATTCAGTAAATACAATCTTTTGGTCACATTTATAGTTTTTTTTTCTTTTTCTTTTTTCTGTCGTTATTAGTGATGTTATAAGAAAACAATAATATATTTTATTTTTTTAATAATGGTATAAATAA
This sequence comes from Heliconius erato x Heliconius himera, assembly GCA_013421005.1. Classification (NCBI taxonomy): domain Eukaryota; kingdom Metazoa; phylum Arthropoda; class Insecta; order Lepidoptera; family Nymphalidae; genus Heliconius; species Heliconius erato x Heliconius himera. Next base: position 44,187 of record JAATLQ010035737.1, on the reverse strand, counting down.
ATGTATACAACCTTTTGTAGCTTTTAGCTACAATTTTTTGTAACGTTTTTCTCACGTTTTTCAATATATAATTATAATTTTAGTAAAATTTATTATTTAAAACATTTTATTTATTTGCTTTAAAAACTGTTTTTGTTTGTACAAAATTTGGAAATTTTACATTTTATTATACATTAATACCATAGTTTTTTGTACTTACAATATATTACTATATCGGTTAATGATAAAATATAATATAACATTATGACCTCAGCTCAAAAAGCCTAAGAGTTGTTAATTTAAATCATATAGGTATATAAATAAAAATATTTTTACCAATTTAACGTAATTATAATGCTTTTTCATATTTATATTATTTAATATACAACAATTTTCTCTTTGTAGTCAATTATAATATTGCCGACAATCATTTAAACATTTATAAATTAATTATTAAGAAATATCTTAAATACAAATTCTTACAAAAATATCCATACAATATACTAAATTATGAAAAGTTCATATTTACGGTGAGTATTAACAATAATAATAACAAAACTATCTTGTAATAAATAAATGCTTCATTAAAAATATATCACAAAGAGATATATCGTCGACTTAGAGTGTAAACATGTCAACAACCTGTTAAACAGTTCTCAGGAGAGACAAAACTATATAGATATATACATATGTATATGAATTAGAGACCAGTCGTGGCGGGGTACAAGCGTGTGAGTGTAAGCGCGACGGTTGTGGGTTCGATTCCCCCCTCGGAGAATAAATTATTTTTTATTAATATTACCACTTCGCTCTTGGTAACAAGGCAAATTGCTGCGTTGAACTCCGCCAATCAACACACAATGTTTCAAGAAAGCGGTGGAAAGTGGGGACGAAGTGTCTTAACATTAGATTCCCGAGTTCGTTTGTTTTTTTTATTTTTTTACATCTTCTATTGGTAAAACAATATAAAAAGGAAAAAACAATAGCTGTATTTAGCAGGTTTATACTCTAAGCTGACAGTATACTTCACTGAATAAAGTACTATCACAAATATAAATGAGGCTACAAAATATATCTATTGTATTATAGAACTTTGAAAATGCTATTAAGAGTAACTTTAGAAGAAATGTTTATGTACTTATTTAGGAAACGTATAAAAATTTTGAACGTAGCGGGACTCGAACCTGCGCCTCCTGGAAACGGACCTGGTCGGTTTCCAAGTGTGGAATAACACTTTAAAAATCTTAAAAATATTAATGTACTATTTTTACAGTCCGTCTAAACTCTTATTGATAATCGGAGGTACTCGCGTAAAATTGCGCAGAATACCTATGCGCGGAAAACGTTCGATCAGTGTTACCCTGTTATGTTGTTTTACCCCACGCTTGGCAAATCATAATTAAAATATCTGATCATCTTTATGTTGTAGTATACAAAACGAAAATTTTAAAAATTTAATTTAATTTTTTAATTTTTTTTTTATATTAATATATTCTAATGTAATAATTGTTGCAAAAATTTTATGAGGATATCTAAATATTGAAAAAAAAAAATCACCAGTTCCATACATCGTTGTCGAGTATATAATCAGAGTCATTTCAAACTAAACTTCTGCTTATATAACTAATGAAACATGATATTTATGTATATACTATATACACCTATGTACAACATAAATATTGAGTATGCGTAATACACAGTACTATACAATATGGATAAAGAATTATTTGGCAATATTTAAACTAGTTAAAGATTATATTAAAAAAAATATTGGGTAAATTATAAAAATCTGTTTTGAGGTACAAAAAATTAAAGTCTGGTATCCCTTTGCCAATAGTGTTACGGTACGTCAGTGTGACCGCTACGTC
>JAATLQ010035737.1:0-42330 GCA_013421005.1 Heliconius erato x Heliconius himera | reverse complement strand
AAACATGATATTTATGTATATACTATATACACCTATGTACAACATAAATATTGAGTATGCGTAATACACAGTACTATACAATATGGATAAAGAATTATTTGGCAATATTTAAACTAGTTAAAGATTATATTAAAAAAAATATTGGGTAAATTATAAAAATCTGTTTTGAGGTACAAAAAATTAAAGTCTGGTATCCCTTTGCCAATAGTGTTACGGTACGTCAGTGTGACCGCTACGTCCTTACAGAAAATTCGTACCCACACATCTTTATAAGTACAATCGAGCTCACACGCTATATATAGATATACAAGGTCTTACTTAATTAATTAAGTTAATAAATGATATCTTCATCAATACATTTAATTATATTTTTGTTTGTTTTTTATATATATATATATATATATATATATACGGTTCAAACAAAAATATAATTAAATGTATTGATGAAGATATCATTAATAACTTAATTAATTTAATAGGACCTCGATTTCCATTATTATAAAAAATATTTACTTTTTTATTGAATTTGGATAATTACAATTCAGTACTTTATTAAAATTTTAAATTTGCTTATCCATAACTTGATTTTGCATGTTGCTTAATCTAACACACTAATTATTATAATATTACTAGATAAATTTGCTTTACTGCGATATTTTGTATATATGACGCTATCATATAATAATATTTCATAGTATTGAACTAACAGCGTCGCGCTTGACTGTACCGTAGTGTAGTGACCGCCCCGCCACACGCCGCACCGATTCCCCGCGAGCCCTCGCGGGGAATCGGTGCGGCGTGAGAGGGCGTCTATGTGCAGATATCAAAATACGCGTTCTACGCAATTCTACCGCGCGTGCTTCCCATACGCAATACTGGTTATGTCGGACTATAATATTAATAAATATCATTTGTAGGCCAGTCGTGGCGCAGCGGCACAAGGGTGCGGCTGTAAACTGGAGTTGAGAATCCGATTCCCACTTGGGGGGAATGAAATATTTTCATTTCTTCGCTCTGGTAACGAGGCCAAAGCCCGGCGGAGTGTTTTAACACTAGGTTCCCAGGTTACTTCTGTTCCCTCTCCCTAGCAGCAATTTGGTTTACGAAATCTATTATAATTATTAATTATTATTAAAAATAATCATAAACAATAATATATTTTTATTAAAATGAGGAATTTACATTTACTGTAATATAATTTGCAAATTTGTTTCTATATTTATGTTCAAATAATTTCATTGATTATTTTTATATACATAAAATATAGGCTAACATGTAGCTCTGCTATAATTGGTCCGTCACAGATTAGATAAAAAAAAAATTTTAATATGAATATGACATACAGCTTAATGGGATAGCACCATAACTATTTCACTTTGGTCTTTTAATTTACTATAATAGTCTTACAATAAATAAAAATTATAACATAAACAAAAATAAACACAAAAAATCACTTATTTAACTTCTCCACTTCGAGTTTATCTTGAGCATTTTGTATATCCTGCACCTCCTCCAACGTCTTACCCTTAGTCTCCGGTACGTAGAAATAAATAAATAAAATACCTATATAACCAATACTGGCGAAAGCCCAGAACACAGTGTACAGACCAAAATTATTTTTAACATTCTGATACATTTTTGTTATAAAAAAATTTAGCACACACGCCAACATGGTGGCTATACTGGAGGCTGTGGCTTTAACATTTATAGGAAAAAGCTCAGCTTGTAATATATATGGAATATTACCTAAACCTACAGCATATAAAATGTTAAAACCCATAACTCCCACAACGGGAAGTGCTGATATGTGTGATAAAGTATGGGAACCGACTTGTTGATAGTCTTGTAAATAGAAATAAATGCCTATAGAAGTCAAGGATAAAGCGGTGCCTGTACATGATATTAGCATAAGGATTCTCCTACCAAAATATCTCGCCAGGAACGTCGCACCGATACCTGTAAATTAAATTATAAATTCTAATATATGTTTATAAAAGGTGATCTAAATTGATTGTGATGTAGATGGATCGTCGTCGGCGATTGCGTCGTGTGATAAAATGAAATGCGATAGGTTGCGGGTTCGATTCTCACTCGAAGAAATGAAATGTTTAGTATATTCTCTTAATTATTGGGAACGGAAGTGCCTTGTTGGAAACGGAGTGTCTTAACATTAGGTTCATAGGTTCTGTCTGCCCTACTATATGCGCATTGGTGTATCTGGACATATTTTCTGGGGAGGCCTAGACTTTAACTTGGAATAGAAATGTTAGTGTAAGCTCGAGTTATTCGTTTATTTTTCAGGGCAAATTTTTCTTGGGTGGACACAAATGTATTCTGGGGTGGGCACGGACGGCAAGTGTATATGTGGGATACAGCGTAAAGCTACAATAAAGTATTTTTTAAATATATTATGATTTTATTATGTACCTACTTGCTGTTAACATTTTAATACCCCGAATAAATTATAAGAATTATTAAATCCACTGATAAAATTGTCTCAAAATAGAAGACAACAAAAAGTATTAACCATTAAAAAAAATAAACGACGATGAAAGTTTAAAAATGGCCTTGTCATTCACTACACGTAACGACTACACATTAGGCCTTGAATAGCATATCAAAGTATGTGCAAACCCTAAAACAAATATTCGTTCAACATAATTATAATATATAGTACGGTCGATGAGTCATGGCCGCCTTGAACTTAAATGCTGCTGAAGCATTGCGTGTTGAGTGCGTTAACGCCGTGCTTTTGCCTTGTTACCAGAGCGACGACATTCTCTCGAACGGGAATCGAACCCACAACCGTCGCGTTTACATCACCCGCTTGTGCTCGTGTGCACTGCGTCAACTCACGGCGGCCTCAACTTTTCTTAGTTTTGATAATTTTCTTTCCTGGTAAAAAATAATACCGCCATGCCGCAAAACGCCGAATTTCAGGCCACGACTCGTCGACCGTACTGTACATAAAGATATTGTCTTAGCCATATTTAGATAAAATTTGCGTTAAGCCTTTCATATTTTAATTATTTAATGTCATAGTAACAATGTCTCTGTTTGAACATAATAACAGAATTTTTAATACATTACGATTATAAGAATTTTACGATATTTAATATTTATATACTTAAATTTAATTTAGAAAATATAAAAAAAATCATTTTCTCGAGTGGAAATCGAACCCTCAACTTTTCACAGTCACAGTCTTGTGCCCTTGCGCCACACGACTGGCCTCTAACATATAAAGCGTATAAAATCAATTCATATGTAAATTTTTTAATGTGTTAATGTTTATTACCAGTAAATTTATTTACTAAATCGTCTCGCCTGATATTTTTATCTCGTTGTAATCTCTCGTAGACTTTGAACCTTGTCATGACGTGATCTTAGTGTTAGTATAAGTTTCTAATAAACTACAGTTTAAACATCTCTTTGTAGCCAATTGTATTTTGCTGTTTCATAAATATATCTATAGTGAAAAGTTAAGGCCAAATAAATAATTAAAATTATTTTATAGTCCCACAATAAATAATACCTACTTAAATTATATTGATTAAAGTTATTCAACTTTTCAATTATCTGTATATTTTTTACATTAATCTGTTGTTCCGATATGTTCTAATTAATAATAGCAAGTATCTCATATTTTACTCTACATTTGGTCCGTGCCCAGCCCAAAGTAGTCTGGTGGCCCCCTGACCCCTATTTTTTTATAAATAATAAATTAAAGGCTTAATCAAGGCACACATCAGAAAATATTTCTAGATACAATCCATGTTTGAGGTATAAATACTGTAATAAAATAAATAAAATCAGCTTCACGCTGTAGGGTAGGCAGAGGTAATCTAGTGTTAAGACACTTCGTTCCACATTTTCTGCTGAATTCTGGAGGCATTGCGTATTGAGTGGCAGAACTCAACGCCGCGCTTTGCCTCGACACCAGAGCGAAAAAATGGAAATATGCATTTCTGTAATATATTTCATCTCCTCAAGTGGTGATCGAACCCACAACCAGTCGCTTTTACAGTCACACTATGTGCCCCTGCGCCACGACTGGCCTTAAATACTGTAATATTATTATATATAGAATACTGTAATGTTATTAGATACCTGCGCCCAATTGTACAAATCCATATACAATGCTGACCATAGGCCCCGATATTTTGGTGGTATGACGGAATATCATCTCCACATAAGATTGTATGGCGAGGCTTCCGGTCATGTACTGTAGAATTTTGAGACCTGGAGAGAATAAATGTGATATTTTAAATTTATATATTGAACGAACCGTCAACGCTGTTACAGGTTGTGCATTCGATTCTCATTCGAGGAAATGAATGAATTAATTAAATTAATCAGCTTCACGCTGTATCCCGCATACAGCAGGGTAGGCAGAGGGAACCTATAGTTAAGACACTCCGTTCCCCACTATCTGCCGAATTCTGGAGGCATTGCGTTATGAGTGGCAGGAATCAACGCCGCGCTTTGCCTTGACACCAGAGTGACGAAATGGAAATGTAGTTTTAAGTAAATATTTCATCTTCTCGAGTGGGGATGGAATCCACAGCCAATCGGTTTTTACAGTCACACTTTGTGCCGCTGCTATAATTCCGCTGCTTTAATTCTATATTTTCATTTCCTCGCTCTGGTAACGAGACAAAACGCGGCGATGAGCTACGCCAGTCAGTAATTGATAAAAACTAATTACGATTACAGCATTGGCTCAAAATATATTTCTCTCTTTCTCTCTTTTATCTCACTTTATTAATCTAAATCATGATCATAAAATATTTCTACAAAGTACAATTTTTCCTATTTACTTTCAAGATAACTCTTGTAGATTAATCAAATAATGTATCATATGTAGATACAAGGTGTAAAGAAAGCAAATAATATAAAATTTATAAGAATATTCTAAATTTAAAACATTTATTGACGTTATAACGTCTTATAAATCTATGAGCGGGTGCACACACGAAAAAGGAAACTCTAAAATGGATGGTAGGTACTGATTTACTACAAAATCTTTTTAAATACTTGAAAGTAATAATTAATAGGCTAGAAGTACAATGGCACACATCGTAATTTTTTTTTTCATATCTTATATATTTTTTTATTAAATGGCCTGATTTTGCGATGACAGGCGCAAAATAATCTGCCAGTGTCACGTATAGCTTATAAATTATTATCACGAAAAAGCATGGACTTATTGTCACGTTCCGTCACTCGCGAGCAAGAGAGAGCGCGGAACAAACCATAGAGATAAACGATCGGCATAAAACTTCGATTTAAGATTCAATGTTACTTGTAATTTTTATGTATAATTTAAATAGAAAAAGTTTGTATTAACAAATGCAAATAAATGTTAATTTATCGAACGAAATTGTATTTTCAATTAATGTCGTCTTTATATTATACATTAAATTAATAATTCAAATTATAAGATTTTTTATCAAGGTTTTTGTTTTGTATGCGACGGTTGCTGTTTCGATTCTCACTCGGTGGGTTGGATCATTTTCATTTTCTCGCTCTGGTATGAGACAAAAAAAGCGGCGTTGAGTTCCGCCACTCAACACTCAATGACCTGACATTGAGCCGAGAGTGGAGAACAGAGTTAGGTTCCTTACGCAAAACATTAAAAATCTTATTTTATTTCAGCAAACAAAGATTTTTATAAGAAAATAAAACATCCATTTTTACTTAACTGACCTGCTACAATGTAAACGGCATTTCTATATTTCTTGTTAGTAAACAACTCCTTCGCAGTAGTCTGGTTCTCCATATTCTGCTGCACGTGAACACGCATATTGTCAACTTGTTCGTCAGCCCACTAAAATAATTGTATGTTAAAAAAATGAAGAATAATTAAGATTATTACAATAATAATCTGTCGTAGCGTTATAGCACAGCTTATCGAACCCTCAACCCATTGCGTAAACGCAATGGGTTGAGGGTTCGATTCCCACTCGGAAGAATGAATTATTTAGTTTTTACATTTCCTTCCTTTGGGAACAATATAGAGCGCGAAATGAGCTCCCGCACTCCACACGTAAAATCTTGAAAATTCAGCGGAAAGAGAGGAACGGAGTGTCTGAACGCTATTTTCAGAAACCTGCCGTTCTATGTAATGAGATACAACGTTACGCTAAAAAAAATGTTTTTTGTTTTTTTTTATTTATAAAGCTGGTGCCTCGCGTGTGGTCTCGTTTTAATTTGGAGAAGTTTTAACTATGTCTTTCATAAGTCTTAAATTTGCGTTAAGCATTATATGCGCTACAAACGGACAAATAACTAAATTTCAAGTTTTTAGCTCTACAGAATATGTTTTCTTGTTTTATTAATTTGCCGTTTGAAATCGATTTTTTTTGTTAAAAATGTTGTTTAAGTATCATAATTATTGACTCAGAGAAAACAGGTTATTTTAATAAAATTTATAACCGATGACTCCACCCCAGTATACTAAAACATATTTTAAGAAATAATTATGTTTCAGAAACTGCTTACGAGTCTAATAATCGCATAACTAGTTTTGGGGACAAACACAACGATTATTTCACATACGTAGTTTCATGACAGTAAGCAGTAACACATTTGTCAAAAGCAGTTGTAGTGCAACTGTAACTTATTTCAAATAGATTATATTATAAAATTGTGAGGCCGGTCGTGGCGCAGCGGCACGAGGTGTGACTGCAAAACCGACTGGTTGTGGGTTCGATCCCCACTCGAAGAGATGAAATATTTACTTAAATTTATATTTACATTTCTTCGCTCTGGTGTCGAGGTTAAGCGCGGCGTTGAGTACTGCCACTCAACACGCAATACCTCCAGAATTCGGCAGAAAGTGGGGAACGGAGTGTCTTAACACTAGGTTCCCTCTGCCTACCCTGCTGTGTGCGGGATACAGCGTGAAGCTAATTTATTTTATAAAATAGTAATGTCAGTTACATCGATTCTAACATAATCGCATCTCGCTCTATCTTACTGCGTTCCGAAAGAAAAGAGAGACAGCAATAGATCGAATTTGTATGCATTGTACATTATTATCATAGCTAGTCTTAGAATAAAAACTTTAAATATGATTGATTACACACACCATGAAAAGAAAAAGTGGTGCTAAAAATTAAAATTAGTAAATGCATAAGCTAAATTCTATGGAATTAAAATAGTACTAAAAAAGAAAAGGAAAACCGATTATAAATAATATTTTTGAATATTTTATAATAGTGAAATTAAAAAAAGTGAACCTATAAATATATAGTAGCACATGTTTAAAGATTTTGAAAAAAAGTTAATATTTTTCAATAATTAAAATTCTAGGAATATAGGCAATTAATACGTTTCATATCAGTATAATAGGCGTTATAACCTTAAGTATGTTCGTAAGCATAACACTTATACCGTTATATGGCAATACCATATATAATATATGATTTTTTTTTCCTTCTATAATATTCTTTATATATCTTTAATAAGGGGGACGGCGCGTACGCAGTCCCCACTACCAAAAATTACGCGTCCGAGTTATCCGCATTAGGGATAATCGCAGAGGTCAACCCGACCGCAGTGCAATGGAGGGGCCTCGCTCTGGGGGAACCGCCTTCATGATCACGGTGTCCCCTACGCCAGGTAAGTATGCTTGTTCGGGCCGAACTTTGAGGTAGTCATGTTTTGCGAGAAAATCTTGCCAGCGCGATTCAGGAATCGCATGAAATAGTACAACGCCATCTATTAACGCGTTTGGAAAACTAATTCATGTCTTTTTTGTCTCTACCAGCTTCACTCATTGTCTATTATATATATATTACTAGCGGACCCGGACGCGGCTTCGCCCGCTTGAACTATACGAATGCTTATTAGATATATTTATGAAATTGTTTTTGAAAATATCTAATTTGAATGAAAAAAATTATAAGTAAACGTAATCATATTAAAATATTTATAAAAAAAATTAAACAAAACCAGCTACATTATTAATATCATCAAAGTAAAATAAATATTTAAAAGAATTAAAATTAGATGTGTTGTGCTATGTTTTTGCAAGTGCATGTGGTTATTTACATAATACTTAAATACAATAAAAAATATATTTTTTGTCTCTGTCTGTCTTTCTATTTCCCCGAGCTAATGTCCAGAATAACTGAACTGATTTTTATTGGACTTTCAGTGATCGATTTTACTGATTTACCCGGGAAAAATCAAATATATGGAATACCTAACTAAAGTCCTTTCTACATAAAATATGACGAGTTTTGCGAGCAATATCAAATAAAATCCCAAAAAACTAAAACCATATTTTATTAAGTGTATAACAACGCAATAGATAATCATCCAAGATGAAATAACCAACAATTCTTTCCTTAAATAATAAGTAGGTACTTAAATAATATTATGCCGCTGCCGCACAGGGCCGCAACTTACACCACACCAAGAAATTTATGAAAATCTAATTAAACTACTACTCGAATAAGCGAAGAACCAAAGAAAAGTATAAATGAATTATAATTACATAAAAATTAATAGTAGTTCGAAAATGTATGAAAATTTACAAAACTGTCAAAGTCATCTGCCCGTTCGCGTCGATCATACTATGCCGCTCGTAGGCTAGGTCATTTCGAATCAGTGACATCTCCTTAATTATTTATTAGAATGTTATACAGTAAATTATAATTTCAATCCAGATAAAATGTTAAAAGTGACTATTATATTCATTTTCATAAGGATCAATATCAAATTATAGAAAACACACACAACAAAAACCCGATAAATATAAAGTAAATTAATTAAAATGATTACTTTTGCTTAACCTTCAAAGATAAACATGGTATATGTATAGCGGACTTTTTTAAACATTAAAGAACAATATTTTTGTAAAACATTGTTTTTATGTATCTCATAAGGTTGAGTCAGTGCCCGCTATGTATGCGTTAAGCTCATTGTGGGTGACGTTTTCTTATAACAAACAAACTTTGCAAACCGTTGCTTAGCAACGGTCGGTTGTTATTAACATGGCGGAATAAATTGCCTGTCAAACTAAAAAGTATTTTAATATATTAGTATATATCGACAATATTACAAATATGAGAAAAAAATGTAACCTATGTTCATCCGAAGACCCTTAAGTATCTCTTTATGAGTATTTTATCACAATTGAATTAGCGGTTTGGCCCTGATTGCGTAACAGACAGACAGACAGACAGACAGACAGACAGACAGACAGACAGACAGAGTTACTTTCGAATTTATAATATAAGTATGGATTAATATATAGATTTTTGTTTTACGTATTAATATAATATTAATACGTAAAATAAATATCTATATATTAATGACAAACATGAAGCGAACGAAGGAATATTAAATTTGCCACAGTTATAGATTTTAAGCAGAAATTAATTTAGCACAATGAAAATGATTATGCCTATATTAATAATATTATACACCTATATAAATATAAAGTGGCATACACGTTTTGTATACAACAAAAATTAAAATTACACCCAAAATGTTTTTTCGGCATTCTTTTCGTCACATTGTACCCATACATATGTAATATTTCAAGCAAATCAGACGCCATGAAGTGAATCAAAATAGCAAAGTCTTCTTACATTGATCAATATTTACAGATACAGATAATGAAAATATATTATAAAAACTTACCAGTTCATCCTTAGTCCCTTTAATAAACATAAAATCCTTTTTGGCCGCGGCAATTTTCCCTCGAGTTAAATGGTAATATGGCGATTCTGGTACCCACGAGCACATCGCAACGCAAAGTAGGGATATCGTTAGGACAATACCGTTTAGGGCAGTGTAAGGGATAAAGGGCCCTATAGTGTACATGCTGAGGCTGCCCAGATTAATCATTACCTGGACTAGCATACCCAGGGCTCCACGGATTTCTTTGTCAGCTATCTCAGTCAAATATATCATTGTTACCTGTAATATTTATTGGATTATAGTTATGCTAAATAGTAAATTAGATATATTTTTTACTTAGGAAAACCGAAACTATCTATAAACCGTCAACAAAACGGAGGAGGTGTTTGCTCGGCGTTTTATTTTTTTATTGAGATTTATCTTTTTATTAAATTAAATAAAAAAACAACTGTTTGTTTATAATATTTGTTGCTCAGCAAAACTGCTTGTTTCTAGACAAATTTTTAATCTTTAACTTACAAATAAACAATATACTTACAACAGCTGTGATACCATTAGATGTACCCATGAGTATCCTGGCAAAGCACATAACCAAAGGGGATTTTGTAAATATTATCAGCACCTATAAAAAAATTGTATATAACATTTCCTTAAAGAAAAATTGAAAACAAAAATACAGATAACAATTCCCTTTTAAATACGCTCACAATTTATTTATTTATTTTTTTTAAATTTGCTAGTTCAACACAGTACTGTCGAACTTAAATTTAATATAATGAAAAATGAAATACAAGAAAAGAAAAGAAAAGAAATAAGGCACTAATATTAAAAAGACATTCACATTTTATTATTTTAGTTCTTCTTAAAACCTACCGCACCCATTATTCCCGGTACAGGCGCAATCAGAATAGTGAACCGCCTTCCGATTTTTTCACTCATTACCTTTCCTAGATAACATGCTGGTAGTGCTCCTAACACTGCTAGCGATACTACCCATGATGTTTGTTCCTGTTAAAGAAATTTACCTAATATGTGACAAAAATATTAATAATTTAACAAAAATAAACTACTAATTGATATATAGTCTATTGATTTAGGACTAAGGTATAAGGTGTAGTCGTTGCGCAGCGGCATAGCATAGCGTGTGACACGACGATTGTAGGTTCGATTCTTCCTCATGGTAATGATCAATTTTTATATCCTCGCTCTGATAGAAAGACAAAGTGCGGCGATAAGTTCCGCCAATCAAATTCAACAACTTTTATACTAGGCCAAAAGATCAAGATGGCCAAAAAGACAGCAGTGTAGCCATTTACTTATTTGCTTACTTATCTAAACTTAACTTTTACACAAATTACTTTATTTTCATTTCCCACTAATTATTTTGTAACAAATCATCAATAACTTTATAACATTCTGTCGTAAGCGTAACAACTACAAACATAAGTATTTAATAAAAATTAAGACAGCCTATATACGGAAAAAGGCTTAAAATCTTTATTTCTTAGCTTCATGCTATATCTCACACATAGTAGGGTAAACAAAAGGAACCTGGGAACCTAGTGTAACGACAATACGGTACCATTAAGAAACTTCGTTTCGCTTCTTCCGAATTCTGGAGGTGTTGCGTGTTAAATGTGGCGGAACTGAACGCCGCGCATATCCTCGTTACCAGAGCGAGCAAATATTAATAAATAATATTTCATTTCCTCGAATGGAAATCGAATCCACAACCTGTCGCGTATCCAGTCGCACGCTATAGCCCTTGCATTACTATTGTCCTCTAATCTAAGAACGAAATTATTAGGATTAACAGTCGGGACGTCTTTAAATTATACGGAATTTCTGGTAAAATTTTATTAATTGAGGAATTACTAATAGGTCTCGACTGTTAATCCTAATAAACTATTGGACTTGTTTATTTTCTTTTTAGTTTTATGCAGTCGGGGTTTTTGTTTTTACAGATATTTTTTTATTTTTCACTTTTTTTGTTAAAATTTATTACGACAATGATAATCATGATATACCTTTTTGAAATCCTCGTATTGAGCTCTTGAATTTGATATCCATATTGTGGTATTCGATACGATTTTTTTTTTCACTAAGTCCAATGGCGTCCCACAGCCGCCATGATTGATTTTTTTTAACGTTACCTATTTAAGAACACTTCGGCTGCTAATACGAATCTAACGATACCTCAATTGTGTAAATCTGTTCAGCGGTTCTGGAGATACGAGGTAATAAAGAATATTACATACATACAAGATACGCGCGTAAAACATAACCCTTCCTTAGCAGTCGGGAATTAGCTTAAGATCTTTGAAATATATTTTTTCTTTTATCTTATCTTTTTAACATGAGACGTGCACATTTTAACTTCGCTAGTCACACTGTCACAGCCACAATTGCACGAGCAATCGCAAATACACGGCGCGATAAACTACTTATATGGCCCTAATCAGTATAATTTAAATCTATTCAATTAAAATAATTAAAAGAACAGGAACACAAAGAAGATTTTATTTAAATCAAATTCTATCTATATCATACCAATTTTTTAACATCTAAAAATATTATATCTAAAATATATTATTATATATTTGGCTTTCACGCCAAAACTGCTCAGCCGATTATCATGAAACTTTATAAACATATTCTTAGAGATATTAGAAAAGAAATAGGAAACTTTTTATTATAAAAAATATAAATATTTATTAAAAAAAATAATTATTCTTTGGCTACAAAATAAAAATAAGTTTAAGCGAATGAAACCGCGCCTGATTCTCTAGTATTTTTATAAATCTAGGAGCATTTAACACTGTTATAAACGATATACTCACATCAGTAATGTTTATACCGGTGTTTCCGTAAATAAATTTTGGAATAGCCGGAGAAGACCATGATATAACTGCTCCAGTAAATGTAAAAGCGAATGAAACTGTCAAATAAAAGTTAATATCACAATAATGTTCACCTAACAAAAAGATAACAAAACAATATTTATTTCAAATGAAACATACCGCATAATCCCGCCAAATACTGCACCTTTCTACTTGAGTTAGACATTCTTTTTAAATCACTTGTCATAATATAATCATTTATATCAATTGAATTTAATCTACATTAATAAAGTCCATTACTTACATCTTTAAATACACATTTCATAAAAAAATAATCCGTATTCATTACGACTGATCCCGAAATACAAACACTTCTTTGAACAACATTCAAATACTATAAAACTTTATATATGAGCTGCGTTCATTACGAATACAGTACAGTATCGTAGCTCAAGTAACACTGGAATCCGAATTTACATTTTACATTACGTTAGTGCCAACATAAAAACGTTATCTATTTTCATTGTCACAGTTGGTAGACGAAAAATTATTAATTATCAAATGTCATTGTACATTGCCACGATCACATTGTACACTGCCAGATCAAGTCGGGAACAATGACTTTTTTTCAGATGTTAAAATTATGGAGAAAAAGTAAAAGTAACGAGCTGAAATTTACACACAACATACCTTAGTTACTAATCTTTCTCCCTGCATTGTAACTTTTTCAATAAAATCAATAATAAAATTGTCTGATGATAATAATTTCAACGTAGCGAGAACATATAGCTCAGCGGTTAGAGCGCTTGGACGGCTTCAAAGAGGCTTGGGTTCAAATTAAACATTTACACGTTTTCTTTATAGAAAGAAAAATACGTTATAAAAGTAGAAAGTAGAAAGAAAGAAAAATACGTTATAAAAGTAGAAAGTAGAAGGAAAAAAAAATACTTTTATAAAGTATTTTAAGAAAGAAAAATACTTTTATAAAGTATTTTTCTTTCCTAAGTGTGGAATAACACTTAAAAAAATGTCAATAATATTTAATACCAAATTTTGCTACCCTCATAAGGCAATTATTTTTAAGATTTACCACAAATGTATAGTTTTCATATTTTTCCTTGAACAAGTACTAACTGCAGATGCTAGCTGCCAAATTTCATAATTATTGGTCAACCGGAAGTGCTTTATTAATATTGATTCCTTTTATAGTGTCGAAATGCCCATTTTTTTATGATTTAAATGGCCATATCTTTTTATTAAATTAAATGTGATAATATGTTTTTTTTAGGAAATCAAGAGGCTGTAGACCTGAGTATATGTTTTTAATTTTTACTTAACATCTCCAAGCTTTCCTGAGATAAATGCTCTTGGCAGATGGACAAGAATGTAATCTTATAAGGGTTCCTTTTTTAAAAGGTGGGAAACTCTAAAAATTTAAAAAAATCAAACTAGCTCCTTTTTAAAAGTTTTATAATATTTAGTTTAGTTTTCTTTACCATACCATATACTGTAAAGTCAGTCAATATAAATGCAAATCTAGAATAATTCAAAGATAGGTATACTAAATTAACAAATAATAATTATAACATAACAAGTACTTTAAAATTTGTTTATTATATGGTAATGTGCATTTCACTGGCATACTTCAATTCTTTTAAATTAAAATGAGCTTCACACTGTATTCCACATATAGCAGGGTAAACAGAGGGAACCTAATGCCGAGGCACTGTTCCTTATTTTCCAACAATTTTTTAAGGTGTTACATGTTGCATGGAACTTAACACCACTATGGAGTTGAACTATGGAAGCTAGTGTCAATGTATATTTCAAAGAAAGCCCAGGCACTCTTTCCAACTTCTTATAACAAATTGGACACTGTATCAGTGCAACAAATCCTTGATATGCATAGGACTTTCTTGCATTTTTATTTTGAAATATTAAAGGAAACTATTGTGGCAGAACAATATTTCTTACATATTCTTCATTAAACATATGGTAAAATTGATAAAAAAACCAGTTACATACATTACATACACACTAATCAAGTGTATAAGGTAAATATTACATTATCAGTAAAAGTTATTGTATAATAAAAATATTTCATTTATTGATTTACATTAAAATATTAATAATTTTC
This sequence comes from Heliconius erato x Heliconius himera, assembly GCA_013421005.1. Classification (NCBI taxonomy): domain Eukaryota; kingdom Metazoa; phylum Arthropoda; class Insecta; order Lepidoptera; family Nymphalidae; genus Heliconius; species Heliconius erato x Heliconius himera. The sequence continues at coordinate 27,696 of JAATLQ010035737.1, read as the reverse complement.
AGGCATTTTTTTTAATATGTTAATAACTTGCATTGCAACTATTGGATTATCAGTACATATATCTGAACAACTATAAGGTGGTAAAATTAAAACATTTCCAAATTCTATATTTTCACCTGATTCTGTTGCTGATAATAAATTTTCTTTAAACCACAATAATATCTTCTCTTTGCGTTTTTGATAACATTTAGGTGATGATAATGTTACAGTCTTCTTCGTAGGAAGTTTCAAATCTTGTCCAGGAGTAATTTCTTCAACATTTATTATAGCGTGTCCAGGTACAATGGTTGTTTGATAATTTACTCCTCTTACTTCTAATAGGATTATGCTAAAATAATGAAATATATTAAGCAATTAAATAATTTAAGAATTTATAAATTAAAAAAATTAAATATGTAAATTACCTGTATTCAATAGGATCTATAGAATGAACAAATCCACATATTGTTATGTTCTTTACAAGGTAAATGTTTACGTATTTATTTATTAATAAAAGTAAAAGATGAGGGTTCTTTTTCCGTTCTTCGTATGTAATTATTAAATTAGAATCAACTTCCAGCATTATATATTACAAAAAGTTGCAGATTTATAAGAGAAATTAAATTCTCTTCGTCGTTAGTCGTATATTTAATGTTTCTCTATATTATTTTTTTGTATACAAATGTATTAATATAACTGTTACAAAAATTCAATAGTTTTATATGTATCAAAAGAAAGTAAACTTATAGTATGTCTTAAAGAATGTGCTGCGTTATTTTTTAATTTAACTTTATTATTTATAAAAAAATTATTTAATATACTTCTGTATATTTGACAGTAACATAGACAAAAAAATCATAAATTTTTTTTTCAAAGCACAGACAGGGATAGCATCTTGGCCTTTAAGGCTATATGGACTTTATTTTCTTATTTTACTTACTAGACTTTATTTTTTTGACTTAAGTCTTACATTAATAAACGAACCAAACAATACTGATATATTTGTATTAGTTTTAATATTATGTATTTGTCAAAATTTCGGCTCATTAAAGCATTTCTTTAGCTGGTTGTAGATTATTAGTTAGATTTCAGTATACTTTTGTTAAAAAAGTCATAATTTTATAAATGGAATAAGTATTATTTAAATATTAGAAAATAAATAATTATTACGTTATTTATGACTAGGTATTGTAATAAATAATTATTACGTTTTTCATGACTACTGTAGACACACATTTTTTATGGAAAAAATATTGCATTGGTATAAACAGGAATTTTTGAAAAAACTGGTGTGTCCTTCTCATTTAGGGACCTAAGAGTAAAGATTTTAACATACAAGATGCAATTGTAATAAGCAATGAGTTTGTTTATAAATGAAGCAATATTTTTCACACATTTGTGTCTGTAATACTACTTAATATGTGTGAAAAGCTACTCAATAATTTTTTCTTAAGTTATATATTTTAAATAAAGATAAATATTTACAAATAATAATTATTAATTAAAAACATCAGGATAGGACCCAAATAAATACACAAATATGATGTTTTATGTTTTTATTATATTAAAACTAAGTGTTCATTTCTTGGCCTTTGCTTCTCTCACTGCTTTCCTTTCTGCGGCTCTAGCCAACTGCTTTGCAGGTTTGAGATTGCCCTTTTTGCAAAACCTCTGGTTCCTTAAGAATTTAGGGTCCATCTGAAACGATTAAATCAATAAATATTCAAGTTTAATATGGTTTGTATTGGAGGCTAAAGAATGAATTAAAAAAAAATTCTTACACCTACTGATATTGTTGTTATTATTGTAAACTCACAAAACATATGTAGTAGATAATTTCTCAATAGTGGTGTTTTTTGTATCAGTTACTTGAATGTATTTTAGACAAAAAGTTTGCTTAAGATCAGTTTAGAATAATAGTGCCACCAGAACTACATATAGATGAATAAAATGTTATTCATATATATAACACCTATAGAGAAATTTGAATATTAAATGAGCAAGAGATTGAAATGAGCAACTGCAGATACATTTAGATAAATAGAAAAAGAAAAGGGCCTTTAAAGTTTCACACCATTAAATAGAGATATAAGAGACACTGGATGGCAAATATTATTTTAGGAACATTATAAATTGTACTTTTGTTACACTCAATTGTAGAAAACAATGAAAAAGATAATTTCATACAGAATAAATACAATAAATATTTGAAACTTATCTTGTGAGCTTATTTTGTGAACGTGAAAAAAATATTCCAATTGAGGTAAATAGTTAAAAAATAATTAGAAAAAACCTCATGCAACAAACATACTGTTATTGTGTTGTCATCTTTAAACAAGTTGTTTATCAATACAAGTTCAGTACCAGTAACTTTAAATATTATAGATACTAAGACTTAATATTAAAATAATATGATTTATCATTTAAATAATTTTTCATATAATTAACAAGTGAACTTACGCCAAGTGTCGATTCGTGTCTGAACTTCTTCGGCTTTTTGATACCATTTCGGTGAGCCTTACGATCTGAAATAATATTTATAAATTTTGTATCCAACTACTTTAATTTTAATATAATTTCACATCTAGAATCTATATAATATGTTTACTCACTTTGGTTATGATTTGTATGATTCTTTGACTTTGCCATTTTCTTAGATTTGTTATTCTGTAAAAAGAAATTTTATAGTTACTACAATAGTATATCTAAATAGTCACTAAAAACACAACACTTTTTAAATATTAAAGACAGATTGCATTGATATTTAAGGAATTAAAATATTTTTAGTAAAGCAATGGTTCTAACCTAAGCGATCAGACAACTAGAAAGAAAGAGATAACTATAGCACATATGACAGCGCCTTCCTATATTGTCAACGTCAAGTAAGACCTGTACACTTAACATTGACAATTAACAGATTATGTTTCATTCAACGTAATTTTGCTAAACTAAGCTTAACATGTAAAATAATAAATATGATAATAATAATTCTAATTATTATTTATAATAGCGTAAAGAAAAGAATATATTATGGCTTCAAAATATATAAATTAAAATTAAAATTAAATTAGCTTCACGCTGTATCCCGCACACAGCAGGGTAGGCAGAGGGAACCTAGTGTTAAGACACTCCGTTCCCCACTTTCTGCCGGATTCTGGAGGCATTGCGTGTTGAGTGGCAGAATTCAACGCCGCGCTTAACCTCGACACCAGAGCGAAGAAATGAAAATATAAATTTAAGTAAATATTTCGTCTCCTCGAGTGGGGATCGAACCCACAACCAGGCGGTTTTGCAGTCACACCTCATGCCGCTGCGCCACGACCGGCCTCATTCAAAATATATAGATTTTTATAAAAATGGACACCATTATTATATTTTTATTTCTTGCCAAATTTACAATTATTTTACATTGAGAAATGATATATACTATTTATGTTATATATAATAGGCAAATATAACATTTTGCAAATTAAAATTTTTGTTTAATTTTTGTATAAGCTTTACGCTGTATCCTGCATATAGCAGGGTTTGCAGAGGGAACCTGGGAGCTCAGTGTTGAGACACTCTGTCTTAAGTAAGACACTTCTGTTTCCCTTTTCCGCCAAATTCTCGAGATATTGTGTTGACTGGCGGAATTCAACGCCACGCTTTGCTTCATTGCTAGAGCAAAGAAATAAAAATGTTAAATTTTACGTTGCTCCGAGCAGGAACCACAAATCCACTCAAAATTTTTTTATAAAGCCAATAAATATTTTTGTAGAAGTTTCTATTTTTTTTCAATAACTTTAAAAACCGTACGGTTTTCTCTTCACTTCTGTTCTTTTATTATAGCGTTCCGAGCCAGCGCTGTTCCAGTTGAGCACAAAATTACTTCGCTAATGTCACGTTATTTAGAGCAAAAAAAAAATTTTGAACTCATGTAAGTGGCAACCTATTTCAGCAATATAATTTGACATTGACATTTAAATACTTCCAATATATCGTGACGTGTGCTTCCTTTAAATTTCTTGAGTACGATAATTTATTACGAGCCTGTAACAGTTGTTACTTATAAATAAGTAAAAAGTGTGTGTTAATTAATAATTATGGTAGTTTTGGAAGGAGATAATGGGGACGCCCAGCTATTAACTGCAGATAATAAACAAGATGGGAAAGTAGCCAATCCTTTATCATTAGAAAGTATCCTTTAAAATAAAACTAATGCCTAATGTGATCCAAAATTTATCAATATGTATTTGTTCGTTTCTACAAATGAGAAAACCCATTTTCTTTCTTATAAGAAAATATCTCAAATTAGAGTTCTTTTTTAAAATGAAACATTAAACTTCATACATTTTTTACTTGATTTTAATCATATACTTATTTTGTTTTCATTCTGTTAATGATTTAGAATACTTCAATGAAATTTAATATTGAATTATACATTTAAAGTAATTTCAAAATATTTTTTAAATTACATATAACTTAAATTATAATTTAAGTAAATAACTTAATAGTAATTTAACATTTTATAATCATCCACAGAATATACTTCTGTTGATATAATGAAAGTCGGATCTCTATTATTTTACATATTTTTAAGATTTATAAATATTTTTTCATTTTCAATTTTAATTAGTAATTTAGTTGTTGATATCCAAGAAACACCTCTTTTTATAACAGAGTAAAATTATTTTTTTAAATCATACTGGAGGAGCATCTAAATGGTGCCTTGGTGTTGATGGTACTTATAAATGGACATGTCTGACGAAAAGGTTTAAGATATATAAGAATAAAGGTTAATTTGTTCAAAGGTTGGGGCCGTCGTGGCCCAGGGGCACAAGGGTGCAACTGTAATGAAAAGGTTGTGGGTTCGATCCTCACTTGAGGAAATGAAATATTTAATTAAATTTCTTCTTTATGGTGTTGAGGCAAAGATCAGCAGTGCTGTTTGTTTGTAGCGAATGTCTTAACACTAGGTTACCCTGCTGTGTGCAGAATACAGCATGAAGCTGATATTTTTTTAATTTAAAGATTTTTTTGGCTTGTCCATTTATACATAGGAACCATCTGTGCAATGCTATGGTAAAAATTTTTTCTCCTCCGCATCAGTCTAAAGGTTAAAAGATGTAACCTGTTTTTAACTCTTTTTTTATTTTTTTTAGTGACTCTGTGTATGTGGAGCATGCTTTGTGGGGTGTTATATGATAGTCTTTTTAAGTGATACAAAGGTTTCTAGCAAATTTTTGATTATGCCAATACTTTGTAAGATTTTTGCTTCTAAAATAGTAAATAGTATATCTGTATCCTCTAAGTTTTGAACCTACAGAGGGGAAAATTGTAAAAAATTATAGAATTTAATTCAAACTTGAAACGAAAATAGCTTCAACATGGTTTAAGAGATGTGGTATGATTTAGAAGAAAATATTTTGCGATCGAATTGAGAACCTCCTTTTTGAAATCAGTTAAAATTAGCATATCAAGAATAATGTAATGATAGTGATGGTAATATATATGTTTTTTGTTTGCTGCTATGGAATGCTTCATAAGTGGGTCCAAATCTCTCTTGGCCAGTTTTATTGTTACTTATAGATAATAATTATATATTGCTTTTAATTTCCAAAAAACTATAATTTCTTAGTAGTAGTACAGTATTTCGTATAACTAAGGATGGTCAACAGCAGCATGGTCTTCGTCATGGAGATTATCAACGTTACCGCGGCTACTGCTCGCGGCGTATTCGCCGTTTGCGAAAAGTGCTTAAAATTCCACAGGTATATATTACAACAATTAATATTTAAGAAAATTAAAATTATATAAAATTAAACTAATATTTAATAATAATACAAATAAATTATTGATAGGAAGATTAATTTATAGTATCTTATGTAAGAAAGAAACACCTCTTTCTCTCTTGGTTTTAATCCTAATTTGTGCACACTAAATTTCCTTTTTTTTTCTCTACTTAACATAAAGATTTTAAAATTTCTTCATTATTCTGTATATTAAAATAATTGATTTAATTACTAATTACAAAATAATAATTTCAATCAAATGAAATGCACAGCTTAGTGGTCGTCATCTGATATTTACTAGGACTATGGGATCAAATCTCGTAACTTTTGAAAATAATTGTATATTAACATATTTAACAAATCTATTATTTCTAAATCTTACTTATCAGGGAGACAGACGTCACTATCGTCGGCGTGACATAACATCATCTCACCTCACCGGCACCAATGCTGAGAACCGTTTGCTTTGCGTGCCCTTACTCCAGGCTGAGAGGGCCTGGGCCCATGCAATGCAATTACGGCAAGAGGCCAACACGGAGCCCAGAAAAAAGTTCCATCTTGTATCCCGCTTGAAGAAAGCTTGCGCTCACGCTCATATGCTTTTGCAACTTTGTGAGGTAAATCTTGAACATAATTTTTTTATATTCATACTGTATCCCGGAAAAAGCAGAGTAGGCAGAGGAAACCTAGTGTTAAGACACTTCGCCCTCATTAAGACATTTCCGTTTCCCACGTTTCACCAGAGGAATTGCGACTTGTGTAACAAGACAAAATTTAGCGTTGAGTTCCGCCATTTAACAACGCAATGTCTTCACATAAATATACAATTATATCAAAATTGCAATTATATATAATTCCAATTTTCCAGAAATTATCTTATAAATTTCACAGGAAAGCGGAGCCTGCAACGCTCGCACACAACTGGAGGCGGGCGCGTACTCGGCGTGGTTAAACGGCGTTTTATTACTAGAACTGCAGCAATGGCGTCCGGCAGCTGAGAGCTTGCAGAGGGCTCAATTAGTGTTGGAGAAACTGAGTGCCGCTTTGCCTGAAGAAGAAAGAGTTATTTATAAACAGAAGGTAAATATTATTTCTCTTAGGTCGACAAGTAGGGGCGCTCTGATGTGAACTTTTCTGAACTTTTGCACATTAAGAAGGAAATAATAAAAATGATGATGTATCTATTACCTAACTTCAGATCGACCATACTGTATAAATTGCAATATTAAAATAACTTAATGTTAGGATATTTCCTGCTTCTAATTTCGAGACTTCAGGTGAGAGAAGTAATATGAAAGTAATTTAAATATACAAAGAATATATAATATTAGAAATAAAAATATTAAATATTCATTTATGTTCTTGAGTTTGAATCGAACCCACAACCTGTCGCATTTACAGGCATACACTTGTGTCTCTGCGCCACCACTGGCATCAATCTTAACGTTAGCTCTACATATTATATTTTTCTATTAAAATAAACCATTTTTCTTTACAGGTGGATGAATTGAAACCAAGTCTTCGCTACTGCGCCTATAACATTGGTGACGAGTCCGCTGCGGGAGACCTCGTAGCTATGCGGGGACAGGGCCTCATTGATAATTTGGACACTCTTATGGCTCAAGCCAAGTAATATTATTGTTATTATTCTTTTTATGTTACTTAAAACGTAAACATTTTTTTAGCTAGATGAGTAGGCAGAGGAAGCCTAATGAACAAATGAAGACATGCTATTTTCCACTTTCCGCCGAATTGTTGATATATTGCGTATTGAGTGGCGGTAGTAAACGCCGCCGTTTGTCTTGTTATCAGAGCGAGAACGATTATTTACAAATATTGTATTATCCTTATTGGGAATCGACTCCACAATCGTCACATTTATACTGTTTTTCAATTTGTTGTTTAGATATTTTGTCATCACAATATGTCCTTAAATTTCAAAATCACTTAACAATCAATCTTAATTTAATTTATTTACTCTTCTAATTAACAACAAATTAAATACTAAACCTTATTGTTTTATTACAGAGAGTCTCGCTCTGGAGTGATGCACGAAGTGGAATGGCGCGGGCGTCGTGTCACAGTGCGCCCAGAAAAAGTACGACTATTTCTAATAGCCCTACAAGACTTGGACAAGTCCGTAGCAAGCGCACCCGCCGTACAAAACAAGATTGACATATTAGAAAATATTCTGATGGACTGCAAAGACGCCATATCGGCGTTAAAAGACGAAATAAAAAATGATCCGAAATCTAAAACACCAGCGGAGTCCAAGCAAATGTCCAGCATCAGCTATCTGCTATCTTACTTGATGTATCTACGTTTAGTTCGCACCGTTGAGAGGAACAATCTATTGGTGCAACAAGCTGAGGAGGCGCGGAAAAACAACCAACCGATCGACGGAAAAAAAGTCCGACCCCAAGATTTGACTCGGCTATACGAAATTATATTGCAGAATTACACCGAATTACAACAGCTGCCCGGTTTCGAGGCTGATGTTGCATATCAAAAGGAAATCGATATCGAACTTAAAGCGTACAGAGCTTTCCGTTGCTATTATATAGCTCAAGTGCTGACTGGGCTTAGGCGTTTTAGAGAGGCCCTCGCTATGTTGGAACGTTGTAGCACATATACAGGTGAATCACTCGCCAGCAAACTGAAGGATGAACAGCTGATGAACAAACTGAAGACACTACAACAAGATATAGAAAGTTGCAAGTTCGAGGTCCACGCCGACTCGGTGTTAGAGGATGATGATGACGAAGACACCAAATATAGCAGTGGCAAGTCGTATAAGGATAAGAAGCCTCTTGTCGACCGTTTGGACGACTATCGCGAAGACAGCCACGTTTTAACTAAGAATCCCAACATCTTGAAAATGCCGCCGCCAATGGAGGCGGTGCCTTGTAAGCCGTTGTTCTTCGATTTGGCGTGCAATTTCGTGGAGTTCCCCAATTTGGATGATAAAACTGGTGCAGCTAATAACAAGAAACAGGGTGCTGGCATCACTGGACTTGTCAAGGGATTTTTGGGATGGGGCAAGAGTGACAAGTAATTTTATATATATATATATTTTTTAACTTCATGAATATACATATTTGTTGTCTCATTTGAGTTTTTTTAATAATGTTTGTGGATATGCGAAAATTATTTGTTTTATATATTTAAAAAAAACTATAAATTTAAAATATATTACATTAGTGTAATATTGATTGTGATCAGAATCAGTCGATAAGAATTTTTGTAGAATATTATATTTTTTAAAAGGATCTTTGGGGTTTTTAGGGATCTACTCTAGAGCAATAAAAACAGTTAAAAATATCATAACAAAAACTTTTTAACGTAAACTAAAGAAATTCGTTCAGTTGAAAGTATAAAAATATAATAAATCTTCGAAACAATATATTTTACACTGTGAATAACAGTTATACATTTTAAATAATCACAATTTTCAATTGAGACAGTGTGTGAAATAATAAATTTTTCATTTACACAGAATAAAAAATACACTAGATGACTATAAAAAGCTAAGGCTTCACATATTAACATTTAAGTAACATATGGCTTTGATATAAGTATCAAATGTATGAGGGCAGTAACAGTAGTGGAGGAGCTACTTATAAATTCTAAGATCCGGCTATACACTTTGTATCGTCAGTGCAGGCAAATGTATATAAATAATTCCATCGAGTAGGAATCGAACCCACGACTACTACAACCTATGACCTTTTTTATAAATTCGTAACAAAACCTCGATTCCTATTAATATATTAGGTGCTTTCTATATGTCACTTCAACAAATTATATTATTCCAAATATACATATTACATTTAATCCATACAAATATAGTAAAGACTCCATTGAATGGCAACATTCTTAAACTTGATAACTATTCTTATACTTGATAATTATCCGAACGTGGTTGGTAATTTATTAAATATAAATTACCAACCACGTTCGGATAATTTTCAATTGTACAAATATGATCTATATTAAATAAATACTATGTTTATTCTACTTTTATTTATACAAAATTATACAACCACAAGCGAGACAATGTGAGACACTACAAGGAAAACATCTCACTTGCCCGTCCTGTTCGTTTAAAATTTTAAATAAATAAATATATGATATTTTGTAATGAATCATTATAAATATGTAAATCTATTACATAATTTACTACAAATACAATAAAGTACAAATATTAAGAAACTATTTCAAACATTGTTTTAGTTTTTTAGTAGTGGCGAAGACATATGGTACAGTATAGCGTCTATTATCCGAACTAAGGGGGATATGGATTTTTAAGTTGTCGGTTTTTTCTTAACTATACTTATCTATCCACTACATAATAAAAACCATATTTACTAACAAAAGTATATCGTTTATGGTAAAAAGCAATAAATATAAACTGTAGTTTTGTAATAAATGAATAAAATATATTTATATATTGGATGATGTACAGATGATACATTCAGGCATTTTCAATCATCATTTTACTTTATTTTGTTTATTCTCAAACAAATTGAATCAAATGCATGTGCACAGAGCACAAGGGCAGGAATAGTAATTCGGATAATGACACTGTATAATAGTTAAGATGCGCTACACTGTGTAGCGTGAGTGTCAATGCTCGGCGAGCGGGGGCCAGTGCGCGGCGTCGTGCGCGGCACGGTCGGCGGGCGCCAGCAGCTGGCCGCACACGGCGCACACGTCGCAGGCGCCGGCCAGCTCGCGCACCGCCAGCGCCAGCTCCTGCTGCTTGCCGATGTCGGGCAGCAGCACCACCAGCTCGGGCAGCACGGCGCGCAGGCGCGGGCCCAGCGCCGCGGCGCAGTGCGCGTGGAACTGCTCCGCGCCGAGGCCGCCCGAGCGGAAGGCGCGCGACGCCGCCTTGAAGCGCTCCACGGCGGCCGCGTCGCCCAGCGCCGCCAGGCGCCGCACCAGCGCGCGGTTGCGCGGCTCGAAGTCGGGCGGCGGGATGTAGGCGTGCAGCGGCACCGGGAAGCTCTGGCCCGCCGAGTTGGTGAAGGTCATGCCGTCGCACGGCGGCCGCCGCTTGAAGCCGGGCGGCGCCCCCGCGCCCCCGCCCGCGCCCGCCAGCGGCGGGTACTCCTGCGGCGCCAGGGAGAAGGCGCTGCCGTTGCTCTTCTGCGCGTTGACTGCGGCCTCGCTCACCGTCTTTATCTTCCTGTCGCCCTCCACGCTGCCGTTGTTGTTGTTGACGCTGGCGGTGATGTACTCCTTTTTTATTTTTATATCCGCCATGTCGTTCATGAGGCTTAATTCCGGATCTTTCTCTTTCTTTGCGTTTTGTTTCTTTTTGTCTTTTTTGTTTTTATTGGATTCATTGGGAACATTATTGTTGGTTGGTGGAGGTTGATACTGAGATTGAGCGATTGGTGCCTGTGATTTTTTCGCTTTGGACTTGTTAGCTGGTAGTGTGGGGAAGTCTGCGATTGGGTTGAAGGTGGGCTTTAGGGGCGCGGGAGCGGGTTCGGGTCTCGCTCTAGCCTTCTCTTTAGACTTTGATACGGTGATCCACTGTGGCGGCGCGGTCGGCACTGAGGTTGATGATAAAGCGGGAAATGCCTCTGAATTGAGGTGAACTTTCTTTGGTTGATGATTAGTTTGATTATTCTTTAAAACCCGCAGTTCTTCACTATTGATTAACGTAACCTTTAAAGAAATATAATAATAAATTAGTAAATATTATTTAAATGTATTTATATACTTTCTATATAAACAAACATACTTTTGATGGTTGTACAGTTCCAGCTCCTATACTAGGATGATCGTCTCTAGGCATACCAAGAGAGGGGAAGTCATCATCGGAAGGCGGAGGTTTCTTTGACGGTATAGAGATGCGATTACCACTTGTTTGAGTCAACCGGAAGTTGCTCGCACTAGGCTGGCTGTGCACTTGAATGGATACACTGGGTTTTGATGATGCTGTAAATAATAGTTTTTTTTTAATATTGACTATAGGAAAGGTAGGCAGAGAAAAACTTCGCCTGAATTCAAATGATATTGTATTGAGTTGACTCAATGCCGCAACTATTGTGTCTACAGTAAGAAAATTTGAACTGTTCCCTTAGTTGGAATATACTTAATTTGAATTAAAACCGGACAAGTGCGAGTCGGCCTCGCCAACCGATGGTTCTATACAAAAGTTGGAGGTCTCGAGTTTTTTCTGAAATTCAAGCTTAGCTTAGCTTAGGCAGCGCCTTTTCTTATGATACTTCAAATTTTGTCCCCTTTTATTTTTATAATTTTTTTGATTTTAACCACAAATGTATATGTTTTCAGATTTTTTCTTGAACTAGTACTACCTGTCGATGCTAGCTGCCAAATTTTATAATTCTAATTCCACCGGAAAAACCCTATGAATTTTGATTCCCTTTATAGCGTCGAAATACCTTTTTTCTAAGTAAATAAATATGTTTAATTTTATAGCAATTTGTGCATAAATATACATACACTTACAAAATTCAACACATGTGCTCGAAAGCCTTGAACAGATCATCATACTCAAACATTATGCAATTCAAAGACTACCATACATGTCAAATTCATAACCTCTTTTTTTTCAAGTTAGTTAAAAATAGTTACAATTTCTTAAAAGTGTAGCAGCAACAGGCATGGAGGGTCTCGGAGTTGACGCTGGCGCGGAACCCCCACCAGAACCATCTAGCGCTGGGAAATTCTTATCATTTCTTGCTAAGCCATCTGCACCTGTATATTATAAACAAAAATGTTATTTATTGTTTAAATTAGATATCATGATATAGATATTTGAAATTATAGGCTGCAGCCTACGATATGTGTTTTGTAGGAATAGAAAAACTTGTTTACCGAAATTTCTACAATATCATTCATCTATACATAATTCTCAGTAGGGGCTTCCAGATCCGAAGTGGGGGTATAGTTGACGTGGATTGTATAGAATACAAACGCACTACGAAAATAGGTGTCAATTTAAAGAAGTTCCTTGGGCGGAATTTCAAATTTAATATGAGTTTAAAATAAGAAAATGTAATTTAGCCCAGTTACCAGTTACTTAAAACAGATATTTTTGTGTAGAGATAGATATTTTTTTTAATTTTCCACCTTAATTTTTTGTAGAGGCCAGTCGTGGCGCAACGGCACGAAGTGTGACTGTAAAACCGACTACTTGTGGGTTCGATCCCCACTCGAGGAGATGAAATATTTATTTAAATTTATATTTTCATTTCTTCGCTCTGGTGTCGAGGTTAAACGCGGCATTGAGTTCTCCCACTCAACACGCAATGCCTCCAGAATTCGGCAGGAAGTGGGGAACGGAGTGTCTTAACATTAGGTTCCCTCTGCCTCCCCTGCTGTGTGCGGGATACAGTGTGAAGCTGATACAGCGTGAAGCTGCTATTTTGTAAATAAAAAATTATTCATTATCCTCCCGGTTGTTTTGTTCCTCTTCCTACGCCCATGGCATGATTACCTCTGAAGGAGCGCGGCGCGTGCGGCAGCAGCGGCGCGGGCGCGGGCGGCGCGGCCGACAGGCGCGGGAACTGCTCGTCGCTGCGCGGGTCCATGGGCGACACCTGCACCGGCGGCGGCGGCGACGCGCGTTCCCGTTCCCGTTCTCGTTCCCGCTCCCGCTCCCGCTCGCGCATGTCTCTGTCCCTTAAATGTCGAACAATCATAGGACCTCCTTCGTTCAAGTCGGTTAAATTATACAACGTATAATTGTAGCGCCGGATGTGGGTTCAACTCCCATTAGAGGGGAAATAATTATTTTCATTTTGTCACTCACCTCACAATCTCACTTGATATAGGCAGAAAGTGGAGAATTTGTGTAGAAGTGAAGAAGTGTGTTAACACTGTTCTGAGTATACAGCATAAAGCTCAAAGAACAGCAGTAAATATTCACTAAATTATTTATAATACACACCTCGGCACCCTCTGTACGACGGGATGGGGAGTTATATTGAACTGCAACTCCAATGTACGCGCCTGCCTCGCGGCGCCGCGCGGCATGCCTCGCCCATGGATAGTTGCTTTGTGAGCTAAGACAAATAAAAATAATTAGTGACTTTTATACTAGCAACCCGATTGCGCTTCGTCCGCTTCAAATACACAATTACTTATTTACTAACCTGGACTATTTTCGTGTTATAATAACATTATCAGTTTAAAGATACTATATATACACAAAAAAACAATCAAGTGCGAGACGGATTCGCGCACGAAGGTTCCCTACCATTATATATATAAAAATAGCAAAAAAAATCATTCTTATCTGTATGAGATAGGTTAAATAATTATTTTATTCAGCTTTTTAGTATTTGTTGGTATAACGGCGAAACACAACCAACCTTTCAAATCAATTTCACTTCTAAACACAGCAGTCAAATGTTGTCCAGCACATTCACCCTCTTCGCACAGGTAGTGTTCATTCCTGAAGTGGTGAGCGAGGGCCGAGTGCGTCGCATAGTACAGGTTCTTGCCGTCCGCGTCGCAGAGATGGCAGTAGAGATGTTCCTTACGTAAATGACGGTAGAGCTCGTCTGCGTCCATGAAACGTTCCTCGCAGAACTCACATAGTGGATGTCCCCTGTATTACAATATGAAACTTATAGTACTGCTGATGAGTCTTGGTCGCTTTAAAGAGTTTTTGTGAATCGAACTCTCGTAAGGAAAATACAGTAAGAACAACGTAGTACAAACAGTAAGAAAAAATACTGAAATCAAATCTCCATAGTCATCTGTAGCTAATGATTTGCCAACTGTATTGTATTTTTTTTTATTTTCTGTGATACGTTCTTGGAGGGAACCTAAAATAAAGTCATTTTCAATTTTCGAGGTGAGTGGAACTCAACGGCGTGTATACAAGAGTTGAGAAATAATAATAAACCATCCCCCCAGTCTATGTCGAAAACCACAAACATCGCATTTACAGTCAAACACTGTTCTAAAATTACTTTTAAAAATTTTTGTATTACTATTAAATGTTATTTATTTTAAAATTTCATTAACTTTTATCTAAGTTATATCTAATGTAATGTTAGCAAAAAATGTAGTAACAAATCAAAATTTGACTGCCTAAATATGCGATTATTATAAAAATACAGCGAAAAAAAATTAAGAGAATATTTTATGAAATTCAATTAAATAAGACTAAAATGGCCAATTAAAAATTCTGTTACTAAATTGAAGTATTGCAACTATACGAGTACATTTGAATGTTATAAAATATAACATTATATAATCATACATTTTATATTCCAATATCATTCTTAAAAAAATATATTTTAATAACTCATTTCATACAACACACTTTTAAAACATAAATTAATTAAATTATTTAGAAAACATTACCTATGGGAGGTGTCATCTAGGTCTCCTTTCCGTCGATGGTGGGCAAGTTCTTGCCGAGTATAGCACTTTCTCTCATTAGTAAATATCTGGAATATTATAATTATATAACAAGAGCATTTATTTAAATTAAGGAAATAAGGGTGATGCATAATTAGCATATTAATATATTCTATTTAAGAACAAAAAAATCAGTTTCCTAAAACATCATCGCATCTGGATATGTGGAGGGTACCTAGTGTTACCCTACCATTTTACTTCTTACTTATCCAGCAAATTTTTGGAACATTGATAGTTAGAAAAAAGAAATAAAAATCATATAAATATAATAATTCTCCTGAATTAAATATCAAATGTAGGAATGAACATAATATAATTTAGGAGATTAATATAAGTGGTCTTAATTATGTTTGCTAATTTATATAAACATTGAGGAAATGTTCCTAATAACTACATTTTGTAGGTTGTTTTATTTTTTTTTCAGTTTACACCAATTGACTATTATATCCAGATTTTTTATCAGTATAAGTATTACAATTAATAGCTCATTTAGGTAATAAATAAAAAAATAAGTACTAATTGGTTCTGTATTTTCTAATCTACACTTATCTATATAGGAAAAAGATATAGCAAAGTTATTTTTATCTATAATTTATAACTTCTTGAAGCTCTTTAATTACAATATATTATAATTGAATATAAAACATTAAGATATTTAAAAATAACATATGGATTTTTTTTAAAACATGTGTTATGCTATGTTATGCAATATTATGTAAATTTTATAATGTAAGACATTAATCATATTAACTTTTTATTAAGAAAATATGTTTGGATGACAGCCGTCATGGCACAGTGGCTTTACTATAATTTGAGTTGTGTATTTGATTCCCACTGAAGGAAAAAAAAACATTTTCTCTCTTTGGTAAGAAGACAAGGCTGTGTCTTGAAAATTTTTCAGAAAGTGAGAAATTGAGTGTCTCCACAACAGGTTCCCTCTAGCTACTGTGTGATATATAGGATACAGGGTGAAGGTTCAAGAAATAATAACAATAATAAATACCTTTAAATGTGTCACACAGAGGTCACAAAAGTACCTTTCATGTACTTTCCTCATATGGTCACTTAACATGCTGAATGTACGGAAGGGTATCTTGTCACAAATTTTGCAACGGTTCTCAAGTAAGTTTTCATATGCATTTTTTATTTCTTCACTACAAAATGCAATTTTAAACTGCCTTTCAAATAATCTGTCAGAAAAAGGTCTATTTTGCAATTTCTTGTAAGGTTGAACAGTTTCAGTAAAAATGACCTGCAAATTTACATACAAAATAAATTTATGAGATAATTAAAATAAAGTGACGACTTATTAATTGAAGTATAAAACGAGTAAATAATAATAATGTTCGTAAAAAATATAAGTGTGTGACAAAATTTTTCTTATCAAAAATGTATTTAATTTTAATAATGTCATTAAATTGAAACATGTTATTAAATATCTACACGAGTTTGTGTAATAACTTTAATAAAACCACAAGAATGTTTGCCTTCAATTGATAATTCTTAATTGGATTTTATTTTTCTAACTATAATAAGCATACCCTAGAAAGATCCTGACGACAGATAGGGCATTCGTTCTGCAGGCACAAAACTCGCATGCGGGTTGAACATTCAAAACACACGGGGTGATCACATTCTCCAATTGAGAAATACACGACATTTTTAAAACACACTACGCAAGTGGTGTTGTCGTTCACTTGAGATTCGGCCATGATTTCTACTGTGGTTTGCTAGAATATTAATAATTAACATCTACATTAATTAACTCTTCATATAATAAAATAACTCAGGACATCTGACCAATACCTACCACAAACTAGAATCTCAGGTCACAGATGTTAAGAACGAAACGGGCAAAGGCGAACCAGCAAAAAATCTTGATTCCCAAGTTGACAGATGACTATGTGACAGACAGATTTAGATATGGTGCTGCCAGATGTAGGATTTTTATATTTTATTTAATCTAAAGCTAAGAGTGCTGCCATTAAATTTTATAAGAGCACAAGACCAAGTAGTGGGTACCCAATCTTTTTTTAAAGAATAAATTATATTATTCTTTGCAAGCATTATAAATAAAAAATATAAAGCATCAGTAATTATTACCTTTACATATACTTTTGTTCAAAATATTTTTTGTTATAAGCAATGTAAACTATTACTTTATCTGTGGTACAATAGTAGGAATGGTGATTTAAATTTTAAGCTTCGTGACGTTTGTGACGGTTAATACAAGTACTTTGAATTTTGAAATCAAATCCAGTTAACAAATACAATACAAAAGTCGTTTGTGCCCTGTGATTTCTGCTCATAGTTTGTAAATGTTAACTAATTTAAAATGTATTTCCAGGTAAAATACTTAATTGTGTTTCTTAAATTATTATTGAACAAAATTGTTACTTTTGTATAATGTTTAATGTGTATCGTTAGATTGAAAATACACCGGAACGTGTGAAGAGAGCTCGGAAAAAGGAGATTTTGCATGATGACTTAATTAAAGAAGAAATTCCTAGACTTATTCTTGCGCCCTTTTCCAAGCCCCCGCAAGTTGTGTTTGACAATATCCTTATTGGGACAACTTGTGAAAAAAATTTAGAAGTGCTAAATCCGTTAAAAAATTCTCAACAGGTAATATTTTGTACTTCTTCAATGTAATAATAAATGATTATGATGATTATAATATGAACATATCTATTTTTCAATATTAGAAATTTTATTTCATATAAATATTTTATATAAAATAATTATCTTAAAGTCAATCAATCTTAAAGTTAATTTAAGATTTAAATACTTTTAATTTTAAATTAATAACCGTTTATTTCTAAATAAATGATGGCTTAAACTTACACTAAATATTATTAAATATTTTAGATAACACTTGGAAAAGCTTTACCTCCAGGTCTTAATATACAATTCCCCGGAGATTTCTTAGAAGTTGAACCAGAGACATGTTATTGCTTAAATATGCTATGGACACCAACACAACCAACTGCACTAAGAGAAACTATTCGCTTTACAAATGAAAACAGAGGCAGATATGATGTCATAGTTGTCCTGAAGTCTGCTATGGTAATATAATTGAATATTTTATGTGAAATATAAGTTAGTTTTATGTGAAATATAATTGAGGCGGTTGATGAGCCTAGTGAATATATGATTGTAAATGCAACAGTTGTGGGTTCTATTGCCACTCGGAGGAAGGATTTATTTTAATTTTCTTGCTTGTGCTAAAACATAGACTGACTTTGTACTAGGTTCTCTTTGTCTACCTTACTTAGGGAGCTGTAGAAAAATATTAGTAATTGTCAATACATAAAATGAAATAATGTGATCCCTTATTTAATTTATAATAGATTTTTTTGAACTTTTGAATCTTATCACCTATCTAATAGTAGGCAGATATATATTTGATTTATATTAGACATTATTAACTGATTAACAGTTAGTGAGTTGTGAGTTTGATTCCTATTTGGGGTTGTTTTTTTTTATTTCCCTACTCTGGTGTCCAAAGTGTGATGTTAACTTCTGATGCTTAACAAGGAATGTCTTGATTCTATTATTTTGTATGATTAAGTTCTATCTGACTACCATACTAGAAAATAAAAAAATCATCATAAGTAGTAAAATACTTTTCTTATTTTTTCCAGAATGCTAAAGGGAAAAATAGTCAACCTAAGTTTAAAATATCTCCTGGTAAGATGAAGAAAAAAGTAGGTAAGAAGTCCCCAGTTGCTATATACAAGGAAAAGGTTGAATCAATAATGAAAGTGCAAAAAACAGTTGAAGTTGTCAAATCTACACAATACAAAATGATAAGTCAAATAAACAAAGAGAACATACCATCTTACACTAATCATTTAGAAGATTCAAATATTAGAAAATGTCCTTTCGATTCACCGACAAGTATAGACTTAAACTTCAATACTTCAGAAATATTTTCAAACATGCTACATAATAAAGGGGAAACATTCCACCAAACGTATGATAAGTCATATAATACAATAACTAATGAGAAATACAATGAACAGAATAATATACTAAAACCATCTAATAGACAATCTTGTGATACATCAACTGCGAATATATTTGATAATTTAACTTTCACACCTTTGAAAAGTGTACCTTCTAAAAACGAAAAATTGGACACAGGTCCGAAAATTATTTTAAGTATCAATTCTGAGAGTGATTTTGATGACAGTTTAGATATTAAAAGTGGGAATAAAGAAAATTCTATTATATGCATCACCTCTTCTCAGCCCAACAAGTGGCTAACTGTTAATCAACAATATCAATATGATAATAATGTTCAAACCACTGAAACACCAACACTTCCCAGTAAGAAGATACCAAATACATCTTCCCCAAAAGAATTCAACAGTCCAAATTTTTCTATAAACACTGATTTTTCACGTATAAGTGATTTATCGTTTTTTCCCCAAAGATTTTCAACGGAACGTAAGATTTTATCCAAAATAAACAATGAAACTCATGAGATAATCGATGACTCACATGTCAAACTAAGTTCAGATACATACACAAAGGAATCTCCCTTTACACCCTTTGATTATAATAGTCATCAAATTTGCCCAGAATCCTTAAGACTTTTAGCGCATAATAAAGAAGTTCCACCAAAGATGTGTCGACAAGCTCTGTTCAAAGAACACCAGCAAAGAGAAGCCAGTGAAAGAAATTATCTTCGCCCTGACAATTTCTTATGGAATAATGATTTAAGAATCGATGTGAAATCCCCGCCTCGGTCTTTAACTCCTCCGTTGCAATCAATACCAGAGGAAAGTGGACATTTTTCTGAAACACAAATCTTAGATAAGACAGATAAGCAAATGACAACTTTCACGATTAATCGTACTTTTAACAAAACCTGCGACAAGTCAACGTCGGTAAATCGACAGTCTGCTTGGTCTAAAAAAGCTGTAAGAGCAGAACCGGAACTTTGGAAAATACCCGCGACATTACCGAAGAAGTCAACGAAGCCAAAAATGAATGCCAAAAGCAAGGAGTTGTTACCTGGCAAAGTGAATCAAACATTCGAAAAGAATAAAACTTTGAGTCAGTCTTCTATATTTAATCATCTCGATAATGTATACTCACAGTCTTTCACCGTTGACCCCTTCTTGTCGTCAACATACTTTTACGACGAGGAAGCCGTGGATAAATTTGAAAAAGAGTTTAAAAGGTGGCTGAATTATATTTTAACCCCGCCGGCCGATCTCGACAGTAACGTGGAACAAAAGATTGACGTAGGCAAGGCGTGGATTGAGAATCGTAACAAGGAGGTTCCTGCGGCCCCCACTAAGGAACATGTCTGCAGTGTGTACCACAACAGTCAGAGGCTTCAAAGTCTAAGGAGATCTGCTAGAGCGTTATTACTGAGTCCGGAAATTTCTCAAGTTTTCATTAAATTAAATGTGCAAATAGAAAAGAAATTGATAGCTATAAGAACCGACAGAAATCTGCATTTGGATGTTGGGCTACAAAAAATTATTATGGAGTTGCTATTGTCTTACAATCCGCTCTGGCTTAGAATAGGTCTCGAAGCAATATACGGTCTTGTATTACCGCTCAAGTCCAACAGTGATATCGAGGGGCTGACCACGTTTATTATACAAAGAATGTTTAAGAATCCTCATTTGAAAAACAAACATTCTAAAGCAGCTGTACCTAATATGCTATTACCTGCGTATATGGAAGCTATAAAGAAATTTACTCTCAAAAAGTTTTTCATGTTGGTATTTTTCTTGGATCAAGCGAAGCAAAGAAAATTGATCTCCCACGACCCTTGTTTATTCTGCAGAAATGCAGTTTGCAAGGAAAGTCGGGAAATAGTGATACGCTTCACCAGGGAATTGATCGCTGGGATAGGAGACATTACAAAGCATTTACGGCCTCTCGGTTACGTCGTTAGTCACAAACAATCTTACTTGGACGAATATAAATACGCGGTGCACAACATCGCCATCGACATCAGAGATGGGGTGCGACTAACGAAAGTAATGGAGATAATTCTCATGAAGAATGGACTGTTGTATCAATTAAGAACACCTGCGATATCTCGACTGCAGAAAATACACAATGTTTCGGTCGCCCTAAATGCATTGAAGGAAGCTAATTTCGTTATAGTTGGTGATATATCTGCCGTTGATATCGCTGACGGTCACAGAGAGAAGACTCTGTCACTTTTGTGGCAGTTGATCCATGTGTTCCGGGCACCGCTATTCGTGAAGGCTGCCAATGTAATACAAATTTGGTGGAGAAAGAAATATGAAGTTATTGTAGAGAAAAGAAAAGAAGAAGAACGAATTCTAACAGAACGCAACACCGCCGCCAGCATTATACAATATTGGTGGAGAAGAATTAAATACAATCGTATGATGGAGTACAGAATGCACCAGATTACGATAGCTACTACAGTTATACAGAAATATTGTCGAATGTGGCTGTGTCGAAGTCGTTTAAGGAAATGGAAGGCAAGTGCTGTGAAAATTGCGCAATGGTACAAGAGTACGAAATTGATACGGGAAGCCAAAGATTATTTATTCGAGCTGCGTTTGAAGAGAGAGGAGTTGAGAAACAGATCTGCTACGTTGATTCAGGCTTATGTTAGACGATGGTTGTGCATGAAGAAGTATAAAGAAATACAAATGAAAATAATTTTAATACAGAGTGTTATCAGGAGATACTTAGTACGTAAGTGGTACACGAATTTGACAAATGCAGTTTTGTATATACAACTGAAATATAGAAGTAAACTGCTGATGAGGCGGGAAATGCAGAATTTTAGAGAAAAAAGAGATAAAGTTATACTCCTACAAAGTTTTTACAAAATGTTTGTACAGAGAAAATATTATAAAGAATTAAAGAGATCTGTAAGAAACATCGAACACCGATATAAAGCACTTTTATTGATGAGAAAAGAAAGAAGCCAATATTTAAAATTGAAAAGTGCTGCTATAAAAGTTCAATCATTATACAAGGGTAAGTTGGCCCGTACAGATTATATACGGCGACGAAATTTAATAATAACCGTTCAGCGAAAAGTAAGGGCTTACCAAATTATGAAGAAGGAAAGGATGACCTTTTTAAGTCGTCGAAATTCAGCTATTGTCATTCAAAAACACTTTAAATCATACCTAGCTATGAAAGCAGCCCGACAGAACTTTGTGGCACAAAGGAATTCAGCTATTGTGATACAAAGGCACTTCCGGTCGTATTTAAAAATGAAATCTGATAAAAATGATTTTAATACAATAAAAAAATATGTTATTTTAATTCAAAGGAAATATCGTAGCTTATTACATATGCGAAGTGATAGACGTTATTATTTGAACCTTAAAAAATCAGCTACAATTATACAGAGAAGATATAGAGCCTTAGTATTGATGAGGTCGTGTAGAAATAGTTATCAAGAACTTAAGAGGGCTTCCATTGTATTGCAAACGAAATATAGAGGTTTAATAAAAATGCGAGAACTAAGAACTCAACATATGAAATTAAAATCATCCTGTACTATAATCCAGATTGCTTTTAGAGCATATGTGAAAGGCAAATGTCAAAGGGCATTGTATTTACAACAAAAAGAATCAGTTATAAAAATTCAAAATTGGTACAGGGCATTCAAAAAAGGCAAAGAAACTAAACAACAGTATGAACAAACTAAAATGGCGTGTATCACTATACAAAAAATGTATAGAGCGTATATAATTGGAAAAATGCAAAGACAGGAATATCTTAAACTTAAATCTGCAACAATATGCATTCAAAAGTATTACAGAAGTTACTTGTTAATGAGAACCATTCGGAGGGAATTCGTTGAAATCAAGATGGCTTCCATTATAATTCAAAGGTCCTACAGATCATATATAGAAATGAAGAAGGCCAGGGAGTCGTATCTAGCAATGAAGGAGGCGGTCAACGCTATCAAAAAATACTATAGACTCCATTTGGAAAGTAAACGAATAAGAAATGAGTATTGCCAAATGAGATCAGCTACAATATATATTCAGATAAAATATCGTTCCATCCTAGCAATGAGACGTGAAAGATCTGCTTATTTGAACTTAAAACGTGCTACAATACATATACAAAGAAAATATAGGGCTATAATGGAGATGCGAAAACAAAGACACGCCTATCTAAATTTGCGATCCGCAGCAATATGTCTACAAAATAGGTATCGAGCACAGTATCTGATGAAGCGGGAGAGGGGTAGCTACTTAAAAATGAAACTAGCTAGTCAAACAATCCAGACATTTTACAAAACATATAAATTGGGAACCTCAGAAAGAAATTATTATTTAAAATTGAAAAGATATACAGTTTTAATACAACAGAAATATAGAGCGCTATTGTTAATGAGAAAAGAGAGACGAGATTATTTACAACTTAAACATGTAACTTTAGCTTTACAACGAAGATATAGAGCAAATAAGATGATGTTACTAGAAAAATCTAAATATAACAAAACATTGACGTCATGTATCACTATACAAAGATTTTACAGAGCCTTCGTAGATGGAAGAAAACAAAGAAAACAGTTTGTAGAACTTAAATCATCAGTAACAATTATACAGCGACGTTACAGAGAAATTCTGATTTCCAGGCAAATCCGAAAGAACTTTATTCTATTAAGGAACACAACTATTTATGTCCAAAGACAAATAAGATCTCGGAATAAAATTCGGATAGAAACTCGTGGAATGGCCGTCGATAGAATTCAGACATGGTATAAAAGTATCAAACTTCGAAACGAATCCCGTTCCGACTTCTTGAAAATGAAATACAGAATAGTTACCATACAGTCACTTGTACGTATGCATGTTTGCCGTACACGATACCTCACAATGCGTAATGCAGCTATTTCTATACAAAGATATTACCGTTATTACAAATTAGCTAAATCAGATAGAGAAAAATATATTAAATTCAGAAATTCTTTGATCAAACTTCAGGCGCATGTTCGTTGTTTTGTCCAAAGAAAGCGTTTTGTGCGTTTGCAATCTGCAGTTTTAGTCGTGCAGGCGATATATAGGTTGAAAAGACATAAGATGAAGTTAAAGAAAAAACGGGAAGAGGCGGCTGTGATCATTCAAAAGAATGTCAGACGCTATTTAACAAAATTGTGGTATAATCGTTATATAAAACGGGTAGTTTTAATTCAGACATTATGGAGAGGAAAGCAAGCAACAAGACTGATACGTGACGAATTCTTAAAAAAGAAAACATTAATTGTAAAATTACAAGCAATCACCAGAGGATGTTTAGTACGTAAAGAAGTAGAACATAAGAAGGAGAACTTGATCAGGTTGAGGGAAGAGCAACGTCGCGACTGGGCTGCATCTAAAATTCAGGTACTTTTTTTAATATTTTTTTACACCATTCTTAACTTCTACATTAAGTTGTAAATAATGAACTATTTAGGTATTTAGTTATCGAATGTTGCCTAAGATGGCACTATTTAAATTCCCACATCATCACAATGATTTGAGGCGAGTCGTAGAGCAGCGTAGGCGCAAGCGTCCGACTGTAAACGCAACAGGTTGTGGGTTCGATTCCCAATGCAGAAAATGAAATATTTAATATTTTTATTTCCTCTGCCTACATTATGCGGGGTCCAGTGAACTAATTATCAATTGTTGCATTACCTACGATTGCCTTAAAAATCCCATATAGATAAATAAAATATCAGTAATATATTAATAATTTAAATACATATATCTCTCCAGGCGCTTTTCCGCGGTCACAAAGTCCGTTTAGCGAGCGACAAGCGGGCCAAGGAGCTCCGTCGGCGATGGCGCGACGGCGGCTTGCGCTCTACACAGGAGTCCCTCAGGGAGCGCAACGAGGAGGCCATGGACGTGCTGAGGAACATGTCCGATATAGAAACTGTTATTAGGGCTTTTAGATCGTTGGGTAAGTTGAAAATTTAAAAAAGAAAAAAGAAAATGGGGAATGAGTGTCTTAACACTAGGTTTCCTCTGCCTATCCTCCTGTGTACGGGATACAGAGTGAAGCTGGTCTTATGGTTTCATGTTCAAATTCCGATAGTAGTCAGTATATTGAAAAAAAAACATATGCATGCTATTATTATACAGTCTAAATTAATTATGCACAAAGAAACAATTGATATCTCAGCAGTTTGTTTTTTTTACTTATCTTGTTACATACAGTGAGAGTGTCTTAACACCAGATTCCCTGATTTCTAGGATTTTTTGTCTAACATATATAATATTAATAAATATAATAATTTCCATTGTTATAGAACTGCTAACTGAAGTAATTCCAATGATGTATGACACGAACGCCGCGTCCATAGTGCGCCGCGTCTACATCTACATGTCGGTCACTAACAGATCCATTTCAAGCGTGGACGTGTTGAAGTCGGCCGCGTCCGTGCTTGTTAACTTGACTAGATACAAAGTTACTGGGCCTAAGATATATGCGGTGAGTTTAGAAATCAATATAATTTAATCATACTTAATTAAAAGAGACCAGATATGGCGTTGGAGCCCAAGGTTCTGACTGTAAAAGCGACTTGTTGTAGGTTCGATTTCCATTCAAAGAAATCAAAAATTTCAAACTTTCTTTGCTCTGGTGTTGAGGCTAAGCGCAGCATTGATTTTTGTCACTTAATACGCAATGCCTCCGAAAGTCTACGGAAACATGAGGAAGGTGATTGTAGTTTCGGTTATCATTCAGGGGAATAAATTACTATCATTTTTCAATTCTGTTTAACTATTCTCTGCCTACCCTACCAAAAATGGGAAATCTTAAAAAATATTCCCTTAAAGCTACCTATATATTTATCCTGTACATGTGATATTTACTCCCTTATTTTATATATTCATATATATTTATAATTTTTTAATTTAATATTATATTGTTTTCACAGAGAGATCGGATTCCGCCTGTTTTGAAATTTATGTGGCGATTCAGCAATAGCGAAACTCAACTGTTTTGCATACTATCCACATACTTATGGCTGTTCGCCAAATACGATGAGCCTAGAAAGGTAATTATGTTGGCAATGTCACCTTAAAATTTATATAAATTTATTGATAAAAAATTAACCATTTTGACAAAAATATTTTTGCTTATTTTTAGGACCTTAAGGAGTTTTTGCATATGCCTGAAAACCACAAGATACTGGTAACAATAAAAGGAAATGTTATGCGCATGAAGAGAATGGCGAGTAATGCTGTAAGAAATAAATTCAACACGCCCCAGCCATCGAAATTTGTTTCCCATACAATGAACCAATCTCTAAGAGCTAGTATGAACCACAGCATATGCAACAACAGTGGATACATACTACCAGCTCTGGAAATGGATTATGGTATCACTAGAATTGACAAGCCAAGATATTTCGAGGACCCTCAACAAGCCATCATTTGCCTGTTTGATACTTATGATTTATAATGTTATTTAATCTATTAATTTAATATATAATTTAAAGTGTTGTACAATATGTTGCTTTTTGACATACTTATATATTGTTTTAATATATTTAACTGCTAATATTATGTTATTGTGTGTATTATGGAACAATAATTAAGACTACATTTTATTAAATAAAATTATTAAGAAATATAATGTTTTTATTTTAATCTGAATATTGAGCGACTTAGCAGTATGAATAAATAAAAATAGCGACATCATTTGTTCCAAATATATTTTATCTATATTTAAGGCTAGCCTTAAACGTCATTCTGACAGATATGACATATTTTTAAAACAACTTCAGAATTCGAGACGAATACATACAGTCGAGACCAGAAAATAATATCCTATTTTAAAGATAAAATTTATTTATATTTACTATTATAAAGAGAGCACAGAAACGAATATTCCATGGATGAATTTGTAAACTATATCTTGCTGATATTAGTGATACTGCCAGTGATTTTATTTATAAATCTATGGGCAGGAATAGGATGGGAACTTTTCGTGAATAACTAACGTTTGAAAAAATTATGCTCTACTCTATTTTAGAAGATGACAATGGAAAAATGCAACAAATGTTACTGGCTAGTTTCGCCAAGTTTTTAACTAAGTGTCATAGGCTTATCACTAAATGTTAAATAAATTATAATAAAGGGATAATATAAATAAAGCATAGAATGCGATTTAATCTTTTATTTTATAACATTATATAAATCTTTGTCAATATTTACAAAAGGTTTGTTGTAAATAAAAAATCTTTTACAATTAATCATAGCAAGGAATAAATAGCTTTGGTGAATGTCTTTTCTATTAATAGTAAATAATTATCACATGTATTTTAATAATTAAGTTTGTATACAAGATCATTTTACCAATTAAGTACACAAATTACTAAATATTGTGATGGATTTATTGGCACTTTAAACATGATAATTGTTAATAAAAACATAAAACTTATAAAAAAAATTTTGATTATTAAATTTTTATAAAAAAAATGTTATAATTGCTTTATTATTATAATATTAAATTAACATGATCTTACATTTAAATAAAGTTATATAGAAGAAATATATAT